>JASGXE010005128.1:0-25791 GCA_030068105.1 Sinentomon sp. SZTP_YWyxl | reverse complement strand
AAAAACAATGGTCGCTTGGGGCCTCGGCCTGCCGTCTAATGTCGCAGCAGGGTTGTAAACTGGCATACGGGCCAGTGTGCTGCAGAGTTGTTGTTGTATTTGTTGTATTTATTCAGATTTGCTATACGAGGGGTGGTCAAGTTCCACTGAGCTTTGGCAAGTGATCGATGGATTTCAGAGCTTAAATTTGGTGGACTATCTAGACCTTCTCTAATTAGCACATTGCCAAATTGGCACCTTTCTGCTGTCTCTGGATTGGCCCTGAGGCATCGAAACGCAACTCATCCGCTGCCGCTTTCAGCTCCATGGCATTTTGAAGGTGCTCCCGATGGATTTCTTTATTAGCCAAGGTTGGGAAAGGGAGGTAATCTGCTGGTGCCATTGTGCAAAAAAGGCATGACTGGGCAGTATTTTCATGTCGAGGTCAAGAATTGCTTCAACTCAAACCTTGTTTTTCAAAGCAAGGGTGTAGGCAATTTGGATAAGGGTGTCTTTTGGGACCTTCCTTCGATTTTCCAATTTAATTCCTATCTTACTTTCTGAGCCAAGAATTCATGATGTTAGTTGATGCTGGTTTTTCCATGTTTTTGTCAATCCCCAGAACAAATCCCTGAAAACCCCAAAAACCTACCCCCACCCCCTCCCAAGGACTTTTGGGCATACCCATACCTTGAAGCTCATGCATTTAGCATGGAATGTAATCACACAACCTCTGGCTTTCCAGTCATCATGCTTTCATTAATTTAATTATGGCCACTGTGAGTCAAAAATCATGTCGGACTGAGATACTTCATCTGGCACAAATTCATTCAGAATGCCAGGTAACGGAGGCGGACATACTAAATCAACACCAGAAAAGAAACTATGCACATCATGGAAATGAATTTTCGCCCAGAACCCATTGAAGGATCAAAGTCAAAGTGTGCAAAAGAAGAAAAGCCTTGGACAAGTGCAACAGGCAAAAGCTCACTGGAACTTGACCACTCTTCGTATAAATGCAAATATCAGTTTCAGTAAGACAATGAACATTAACACATGAACAACAAAATACCTCATTTTCAGGGTAACATTTGTAAAGATAACGTGGAGAACAAAACACGGGATACAGGCTATGAAATCAAGAAAAAAAAAATGGAATTTACCCACACCTTTTCCCACTGAAGTGATACATCAGTCAGAAATCCACAGAAATCCACTGAGTGGATTTCCCTCTGAAGTGATACATCACACGACCTGAGAAACTGGGGAATCTTGTTGTTTTGCGCTTGTTATGCGCCCAAGTGTGTCTTTTCTGATCAATAATAAGTCGTGTGATTTTAAAGTAGGTACCTAATGTGTCTTTTTTGGTTTATTTTAGTAGTACAGTGGGCAAATTGGATTGATATATTTGAATTCCTTGGGCCTACGTTTTGATGCCTCTGGCAAAAATCCGCACTCGAACTTTCCGGCCCCCCACAGATAAGGCATTCATATTGTAAACTCCCGATTCCCGAACGCGTAACGAATCAATAAAATCAAAGCGATGAAATTGCGCAAGTATGAGGTGCAGCGAGAGATGAACGTTTTGGAATTGGATTTGCAGAAAATGAAGAGCTTCCAGTCGACGTTGGACGAAACGATAGCCAAGCTGACAGCTGCCGAAATCATGAAGAGCAGATGGCACATTCCGACCGATCTGAGCCAGATGGCCGAAATGCAGGAACAGCTGAAGGTTGGTTGTTAGAGGACCACTGAAATGCCACTGAATGACTCTCCCATCATATTTTTCCACTCAATTCCACGCAGGCACACAAAACCCTCCCACTCAACTTCTTTTGTGATTCCCCTTTGCCGGTTTTCGTCTTGTTGCTTTTTTGCCTGCCTCCTTGAAAAGTAGCGGCAGAATTGATGTGCCCCAACATGTGTTTTTCCTATTCAACTGTTGCCTCCAAATCTTTTTCTTTCTATTTACGCAAATGCATGCGGCAGAAATTAAAGCGTCAGATTGCAACAAGGCTTTCTGCAGGTGTCAGATTTTGACCTCGCTTGATAAAGAGGATCTGAAATTTTTGCAGCATGGATTTTTTGCCAAAACCTGAACAACGCACTTTTTACATGTACCTATGTGAACATTAATTCTTCGGCCACTGTACCTGATTTCTTCTTCGGGTATAAGTGGCTCTTGCTATGCGGACAGATGTTCGGTTTTGATCCGCAACCATTTTGGTGTTCTTCCGGTTCCAGGGACCTTATTAAATTGGCTCACTTAGTGATCGCCGTGAACTAAAACCCAACTTAGTGGAGGTTAAGTTCACTGGCTGCTATCAAATTGCCGCACTTAACTTTCCCGTGCACTGAACCTCCACTGAAAAGTTAAGTTCAGTTTGAAACAATGTCCGTCTATGCCAATGTAAAAGTTTAGTGGATGTTAAGGCCGCAGAAGGGCACCCCTAACCTCCACTAAAATATAAAATGTTGCAAATTTTCCCGTCTTGGCACATTCTGGGATTATTTTGGTACTTTAATTTGGATTTATTGCAGGAAAACGATAATAAACTGTTTCTTGATTTCTTTTTTTTTATTATTTTGGCGAATTTATTGCATTTTTAAGATGTATCTTTGTTGTTTTTATTTATTTATTTTATTTATTTATTTAGAACAATACTGCCACGAGTGCTCTGGTGGCAGGCGGACAAGATAGACAAAAAGTCGTCGACAAACAATAAACAAAAAATCAAATTTTAAAATAGGCAACGGGAGCGAGGAGTGCAGCACAAGGAATACGAATATGTTTGTACAACTAATTCAAGAGTGGTGCGACGCCAGGAGAATGCGTAATCGAGAAATAAATGCTGGGGTTGCTGGAAGAGCATTCCAATCTCGTATTGTCTTCGGGAAAAAAGCATTCATTTGTTTTAAAGGTAGGGGTGGAAATGGCGAGACCATTATTCCTGCGTTGATTTGGCTTTATGAAATAACAACTCGGTAGATCAAAATTCAAGGAATGCGTTAAAATGTCCTTAAATATACTCAATCTGTGCGATCTCCTTCTGCTTGATAGCGACTCAAGATTGAGATCACATAAGAGCCTACTTACGCTAACATCGCGAGGAAAGCGACCTGTTATTATGCGAGCTGCTCTCCGCTGAATCATCTGGATTTTTGAAGCGAGATCTTGACATGTGGGATCCCACACTGCCGACGCGTATTCAATGGTAAGACTAATGACATGAAGGCTTTTAGTTTAGCATGTTTGGAGGAGTAGCGCATGTTTCTACCAACGAAGGACAGAGTGCGGTTTGCTTTAGTACAGATAATGTGAATGTGCTCTTTCCAAGTTAGGTCGCTAGAAATACACGCCAAATTTTTGAATAGCTAAGAAAATTCGATCCGAGAATTCATCGAACGGTTGCAGAAAGCCATGGCTTAAACGTTTTTAAATGTTTTCCGCCAATCAATTGTCTTCCAAATAAAGGTAATGCTTTCTGTTGCAACATTCATCATTCTGCTGCTGATGCCGAGCACAATTATTATTCGCACTCAGCCTGTTTATAAATCCAAAACAATGCTGTC
Source organism: Sinentomon sp. SZTP_YWyxl (assembly GCA_030068105.1). Taxonomy (NCBI): domain Eukaryota; kingdom Metazoa; phylum Arthropoda; class Protura; order Sinentomata; family Sinentomidae; genus Sinentomon; species Sinentomon sp. SZTP_YWyxl. The sequence continues at coordinate 22,239 of JASGXE010005128.1, read as the reverse complement.
AAAGTGATATTCGGTGGAGAGATCACTTGTGGGTAAAACGTACCCAGTGAAAGCTATCTCCGGGTAGTGGTTTCACCCGGTTATTAATTTAATACCCGGTTCTTCTTTCACCATAATTGGCACAGCGTAAAAGGGCCAGAACGCATCTCAAGCAAAATGAGCATTCATCAGGAAAATGGCCTTCATGGATTTTTGCAAAATGCATCTTTTCATGTGGGTCTGACCTGTATCTGACGCAATATTGCGAAAAAAAAAAAAAAAATGCCGGGACAGGGGGCGAGACATTTGAGTGACAGTGAAAAGGCGCGAGTGACATTGGCGACGTGGGACAATATGTCCCGCGGTTTTGTGATTTTCGGGGGAACCCGACTTTCATCGCCGGGGACGTTTCGTCGCCGCGAGAAAAAGTGAAATTTATACAGCTTTGTTGCCAGAGGCATTGTTCCAATGTTGCAATCGCGATTTTGCTTGCTGCAGCCTCAACAGAGATTGTTCTTTGCCCTATTTAAGAGTGAAGGAGTCATCCTAGCGAAAATGACCCCTCAATAAAATGACTTGCGCCGAATTTTTGACGTCTTTTGAGGCCATTTACAGCTTCCAACTCGCAGGGAGTGTCGAGATATTAATTATTTCTGAAAACTGAATTTTATGACCATATATGGTATCACCACGGCGGCTAAATCTCGAATTGAAGAAAGAGTATCTATAAAGTGGAGGTTAAGTTCACGGGAATTTAAGTGCGACGATTTTGATTAGACTTAAAAAAATCTTAACCTGGCCTTAAACTTAAAAAATAAGGTGGACTAAACTTTTAAGTTCACGGGATTTTAAGTGAGCCAATTTAATAAGGTCCCAGATGCTCAGAATGGCACATGCGACTCCCGTCCTCCACACTCTCCCAATTATGCTTATCTGTATCCCTGCTATTCCTGACTGAAAACACAAAATAAAAATAAAGAAATTTGTCCAGCGAAGTATGTCTGAAAATTTTATGAAATTTGCGAATTTTGTTGGTTGCTTGAAAGGGGAGATGACAGTTTGGAAGAGCAGCGCGAGCAAGACATTATTGAGAGCGTCTTTTCGTGTGTCATCGCGCACCGTGCACCCATTAAAAAATGGGGCCATGCAAATGTCTTGTGTGCGGACAGGACATTCCATTTTTCTTGGGCGCAGATCATGGTGCATGGTTCACTTGCGGTGGGCGATTTGCTGAAACCATTTCGCCTTAATTGAAGCTGCCTGAACCTGAACCATGCTTCACAAGTTAACTTGCCAAAAAGAAGAAAAAAAGAAAGAAAATAAAAATTCTTTCACATAAATTTTAAGTTTGCTTAACCTTCTTTCATTCGTGACCTTTTTCAACCTGTCATTTTCAACATTGGTGTTTTTTTTCTGCAGAAACTTCGTTCTCAGCTTCCTGTGGTGCAGAAGGGTGTCGATGACGCTAATGAGAAGGCAGAATTCTTCACCGTCAATTACGTGAACTTATCTCACTCCAATTTGAACAAACTCGAGGACATAAACACAAGGTTTGGCCTATTGAGTTCCGTCGCACCCTTTGGGCTTTTGTTACATTCCTTTTTCGAGCAGTTTTGAGCATTTTTGAGTTCATGGGGGACGGTGGAATCATGGAGGTCAGTCAGATGAAGTGTGGATGATTTGATTAATTGGAGATCTGTTCGGGGGTAGTCTCCTTTTACCTGTCTATTGAGCAGTTTCTTGATTTGTTACTGAAGGTGGGGTAAACCCCCAGCCCCGAAAGCCAGATAAAAAACCTCATTGCAGCCTCCAAGAGGGTTTTACATGAAAGAATCCAAGAGGGTGTTACATGCCATGGTACATTAAACGTGTGAAATGTGTACCGAAAAAACTTTTATTATCATATAATGTATTATGCCAAGTGATAACAATTTTTTGCAGGAAATCCGGCTGAATTCTCCAGAGCAAAATTATCTGGTTGCACATTTGGCCTCAGCTATACAAAATTATCCATTGGACATCTGCATGTTTTTGGATTTTCACACAAAACCCACCATTCGACTGCTTTCGTTTTGTGCCCTGCCCTCTGTATGTGTCATTGCCATTGGACATCCTAGTAAAAAAAGGCGGTTACAGAGTTGGCAAAAACTGTGACTTGCACCTCAAGATCAATGTGATTTGTGTGCAGGCCACGCTGACCGTTGAACTGTACACAAAGGGATGCTAGCTAAAATCTAATTTTTGTATTGGGTTGAAAAACAAAAACGGATCAACAAGACCAATAACTGAAAATGCATTTTTAAACAAAGCTCAACTTCACACAAAATTCTGTGAAAGCACTGCATTATTGCAACTCAAATCAGACAAGTTCGTCTATGAAAGTGTTGCTGGTCTACTTTGCATGGGTTTTAGAAGAGGCAGGTCCGCGGCAATCTCCTGGTTCAAACAAGTCCTCCAGCGATAGTTTTTTCCAAATCGTGCAAAAGTTTAGACCATGTGCTCGTGAAGCTTTTCCTCAAGCATTTTGATGCATGGACGACGACTTCCAGACTTCCATGAAATTGCAAGGGGAACGGCAACCATTTTTGCAAACCTCTTGGGAACGGAGGGGGGTGTAACTTCCGGCTGGTGGTCAGTCCGCAACACCATCCACATGAAAATGCGATTGTGGAACAAACACTTCATTGCGTTCCTATTTTCCAGGTGGAAACTTTTGCAGGTGGCTGTTTCTGAACGGAACAAGCAGCTGATAGAGATAGAGAAAGGAGGCCTTCCACGACCCAGTCAGGGTTTCCTCTCCGTTGCTGTTGAGCCGCCTTGGGAGAGGTCACTAACACCTAGCAAAGTGCCTTACTATATCAAGTTAGTCAAGAATGCTTTTTTGGCTGGGCTGATTTCCTCTCCGTTGCTGTCGAGCCACCTTGGGAGAGGTCACTAACACCTAGCAAAGTGCCTTACTACATCAAGTTAGTCGAGAATGCTTTTTTGGACTGGGTGATTTCCTCTCCGTTGCTGTTGAGCCACCTTGGGAGAGGTCACTAACACCAAACAAAGTGCCTTACTACATCAAGTTAGTCGAGAATGCTTTTTTGGACTGGGTGATTTCCTCTCCGTTGCTGTTGAGCCACCTTGGGAGAGGTCACTAACACCAAACAAAGTGCCTTACTACATCAAGTTAGTCAAGAATGCTTTTTTGGCTGGGCTGATTTCCTCTCCGTTGCTGTCGAGCCACCTTGGGAGAGGTCACTAACACCAAACAAAGTGCCTTACTACATCAAGTTAGTCGAGAATGCTTTTTTGGACTGGGTGATTTCCTCTCCGTTGCTGTTGAGCCACCTTGGGAGAGGTCACTAACACCAAACAAAGTGCCTTACTACATCAAGTTAGTCGAGAATGCTTTTTTGGACTGGGTGATTTCCTCTCCGTTGCTGTTGAGCCACCTTGGGAGAGGTCACTAACACCAAACAAAGTGCCTTACTACATCAAGTTAGTCGAGAATGCTTTTTTGGACTGGGTGATTTCCTCTCCGTTGCTGTTGAGCCACCTTGGGAGAGGTCACTAACACCTAACAAAGTGCCTTACTACATCAAGTTAGTCAAGAATGCATGCGGTACTGCTTTTTTGGACTGGGTGATTTTCTTTCTGGGTCTCTGGTTTCGTATGAGCAACGGTAATTTCTTCTGTTTTTACACGGAAAATTGAACGTTTTTGAGCAATATGTTATGTCCTCTTTCCAAAAAAATATTTGCATTCTCGTTACAGTACGGGGACTGCCATACCTTGGTATTGCTATATCAACCCCAACATTTGCAGGTTTTTATGTGATTCCTTGGCTGGCCATGTATTGCCATTTTGTTCATCTGGGAGATCGCACGTTTGGTAGGGTAATGGGCAAGGGTTGAAGATTGCTTTAGACAGGGGCTGCTTCAGCCCTGGCCTCCGAAGTCTGTTGTCTTCCCATCCTCTGTGAACTTTAAGCATCGGAACCCAGGAATCGCAGAAAAGAGTTTGATTTTTCAATGTTGAAAGCTGAGCTGCACCGGTCTTGGCACCACCTGTCAACCGCAAATAAAAATGCAGTGGGTAGTTAATTCCAAGCAACAAAAAATACTTTGTTGTGTTCTTTACCCCTCACAGTTTTGCTTTGTTGTAGCTTTATCGTGCTTTGGTCACTTTGTTTTCCCCTGCACTCTTGGCCAACTATTTGCCCGTTTTGTAGAAATGAGCCTCATCCATTTGTAGATAAAATGTACCATCCAATAACTACTGGTTTCGCCCTTACTTGGAAGGCTTCTTCAGGTGAATGAAGACAACGTAAAAATAACAACGTAAAAATGACAGATAAAAATGACAACGATGAAGGACGATCACACTTTTACCTCCACCTAAAGATAACCTCCGAGTAAGGGCGAAATCGACAATGACACATTTCATCAACGAATGGACAAGATTCATATCTCTCCAAAAATGGTGGATCCTGACAAGCCCATTTGTGGTGCGCAATCTTCAATGATTCTCTTGGCCAACTGGTTTGGTTGAGAACACTGCAAGTTCACAGGAATCTTGTGGAAAAGTTTAATTTTGTACATTGTTTTTATCCATCATCTTCACTTTTCTTTTTTGCCGTCATTTTCAGTCACAAAACAGAAACGACGCATTGGGATCATCCGAAGATGACTGAGATCATGATGTCTCTGTCCGACATGAATGAAGTTCGCTTTTCGGCCTACAGGACTGCAATGAAGCTTAGAGCAATTCAGAAGCAGCTTTGCTGTGAGTTTAGTTGATAGCTGGCTTTTGTTTTACTATGGATCTTTGAGAGAAGGGTGACGGATGGCCCCTGCTTTCCCCAGGGTGTTTCTTGGTTCACTGTCTGCAATTCTTATCGATTTCTCTTTTCGCCAGTTTTCCAAGACTGCCTTCTGTAATGCAAAGCGCCCGTCAACTCATAATTAGACTGGCATTCTGGGCTTGAGTGGTCGACATTTTGAACTCAACCTTTAACACTAAAAGGAGCTTGTTAAGTAAGAGTCGAATCAGTAAGAGCTCTGGGACCTTATTCAAGTCAACCTGCTAAATTTAGAAGCTGCTAAGCTAGCAGCTCCTTAGCAGGACGATTTTGGCAGGTTGCAAGCAGGCCGCTGGCAAGATGATGGCAGGATAAAAGTTCTTATTCAAATACCCTGTGCGACTGCCGACAAAGAAACGCACTGAAACAGACGCGTGAGGCGAAGAATCAAGTTGACTTTTATGACTCGGATTTTCAATTGGGTCGTTTAGCTCAGTGGCAGCGCTTCGGCCTGGCAGTTTAGAGGTCCCGAGTTCGATTCCCGGACGGAGCTAACTTTTTCAAAGTTGATTGTTCGTTGGATTTTGGTTGAAATCAAGCTGAATAATTGTTCATCAACAGTTTTGAAATGTGGATTTTGGCAGTGTGTTGCGGGCATGAAATGTTTGCATGCACTTGTCAAAGGACCAAGAAAATTCTGTCGAACACTGCCGTGAAGAGAATTTTCATCGTTAGGTAGGAATACCTTGCCTGCCCGAACCTCATTTTTCTACTTTTTTGAAGCCGCGATAAATGCGATGAAAGAAGGGGTTTTTCACCAAAAGGTTGGCAATTTTGCAGTTTGCAATCACAAATATATCTCAAGATTTGAAAGTTATCAAAAGGACGTATGTACACACCAGAAGGCTGGATAAACTGCGCCCCCCACATTTGAAAATTATTTTTTTCTAAAATTCACAGAATAAAGCCGTATTTTGTTGTCATCCAAATAAACCCAAAATTCCTCCAAAATATTGGGGCTCGACCAAAATTATCCACGAAAACAAAATCGCAAAGTAGCAAACCTCAATATTTAGGTCTCAATATTTCACACAATCAATCATGATCGAAAGACCGATGCGCAGAAAGTAGCAACTCGTTTTTCTCATTTTTTTTTGCTGTCATCAGAAATGGTTTTTTTCGAGTTAGCCCGCAGAAGAAAATTGAATCGTTTATTTTTGGGGTGGCCCCCTTATCAACGTTTTACAATTATTACAACAATCAGAGATAAAGGCAAAATTTATCCGAAAAACAAACAAAAATACGTAGGTATGCAATCGCTAAGTATTTAGCAGCAGAAACCATGAAAATAGCATAAAACCTGACATTGATTCAAGAGAAATAATCAGATAGACGTTGTTGAAAAGTAGGAATGCTTAAAGGGAGATTGAAGGTGGATGCCGGCAATTGATTCCACTCAGCTATAGTTCTGGGAAGAAAAGAAAATTTCCCAACGTCCTTTTCGATATTTAGCAACCTGATTTTATAATTATGGTCACGGCGAGAATAATAATGTGGCTGCTTCACATGGACCAACAACTCACCCCATCCACCAACATTGGATACTATCAAAAATAGTGCAAGCAACCTGGCCACTTTCCTGCGATTTGCCAAGGATGACCAACCAAAAGTGCAGACTTTTGAAAGTGCAGAAAAGTGCAGACTTCCGGTGCCTGGCTATTTGGCGGCCCCGGCCGGCGATGCACTTCAATGCCTCCTCTCATTTTATCATTCCATAACTGCAAAAGGCATGTCACAGCAACGATATCAGCGAAGCCAATTTTAAAATTCATGGGCACAAAGTCTCAAAAAATTTCACATTGGCATAATCATCATTGGCATAAACATCACAACACATGTACCCAGGTATCTGCCAAAAAGGAGCGCAAACGAGGCAACAGCATTTTCTTTTTTCTCAATCCACAGTCAGTGCGTCAACATGCAGCGAATGCTCGTGTTTTCAAAAGTGGGGGTGCTACCTTGACAGATGCTGGACGCCAATTCAAAATCTCCAATCTGCTGCGGGCTGCGACAAAGAAAACCTTATAAAAAAGTCCGCAGCGCAGTGTTGCGTTCGGTGGCTCAAGTGATGCGCTCTCGGCTGTTGTGCGGGTGCTCCGGGTTCGATTCCCGGCAAGGGAATATTTTGCAGATTGCATGCTGCAACCGGACCAAGGGAAACTTTCAGGATCTTGAGGGGCCGTCTTGCATTCTTCATCATGAACTCCCGAAAAAATACAAAAACTGTTTTCGAACACGGAGCAGAGGGAATCCCACCACCGAACACCATTGGAATGAAAACCAAAAATAAAAAACATATTGCTTAGCAAATCATGCGTGTTCAATGCAAAAAAGAAAGCTCCTCCAACGGTAAAATGAAAAAAAAAAATCTTGCAGAAAATTAAAAAAAAAAACGACGCGAAATTCTTTCGATTCGTGAACGAAAGGACTTAGCAGGACTTTAGAGGCGGTCCGAGGCGCCTCTAACTTTTTTACATTGGTCAGATTGGAGGTGCTGCTAAGGTCCTGCTAAGTCTGAGATGCTGTTATAAACTCTTGCCATCGTCCTACCAACGTGATTTTAATACTCAATAAGTGGCGTAATTCGTCGCTTTGGGTGTCGCCAGTTTTTATTTGTCCGCAAGAGGCGCGAATGTCGCTCGGTGGCCTACTGCGACAAGTAAAATGCATTGCGACTATACGGCGGTCGCGGGTTGTCACCCACGGAATGTTAAATTTCTCTGGAACCGTTTCACGGATTTTGACAGAATTTTTTGTGCTGGAAAGCAGAAAAATGTGCGATTTTGGACGTATATAACAGCCCCGAATTTTTCGCTGGTAAAAGCTGAAATATTGGAGATATACAAAAGTGTCCAAGTTAAGATGTGATAAAATTCCGGGTTCCTGCCTCACATTTTCAAAGATTGCGCGATTTTTTCCGCTGTAACATGGTTTTGACCTGCGGAAGAGTTGTAGAGGAAGCTTTCAGCTTTCCAAAAATACCAAAATCATTGAATTTGATCATCATTTTATGAATAAAAACGCGACATGGAAGCATTATTTTTTCGTTGCGTCGAAAACAAAAAATGCTTCCATGTCGTGTTTCTTCTCCATAAAATGGTCAAATGATGTTCTAATTAAATGATTTTGGTATTTTTGGAAAGCTGAAAGCTTCCTCTATAACTCTTCCACAGCTCGAAACCATGTTACCACGGGAAAAATCGCGGCCTGCAAGGGAGACGCGGCCTCATCCCCGCTTTTTCTTGTGCAAAAAATAAAATGAATTCTTCCGCGTCGCGTTCTCCCTAAAAAAAAAAGAGTCAAATGGTGTTCAAATGCAATGATTTAGGTGTCCGTGGATAGCTGAGGGCTTCCTCTACAACTCTTCCGCAGACCAAAACCATGTTATAACGGAAAAAATCGCGCAATCATTGAAAGTATTAGGCAAGAACGCAAAATTTTATCAAATCAAAATTTGAACATATTTTTTCCCCACATGACTTTCAAGTTTTGCCCGTGAAAAGTTCGGGATAATTTTATAGTCCTGAAAAGGTCTAATTTTCAGCTTTCCAACACAAAAGATTTAATCAAAATCCGTCATTTGGTTCCAGAGAAATTAAACAGTTCGTTGCCGATGCACAGCGACGCAGAAATCAACCACAGCCAGGAAAACCGGCCTCTTGACGCGACGGCAGAGAAAGGAAAAGAGCGAAAATTGGCGATCGATGGGCGGGGATGGGCAATGAGAGTTACGGCACTTATAAGTATTAGAATCACGTTGGTCCTACTAAAGTCCTGCTAATTTAGCAGGATGATTTGAATAAAGAAAATGAAACTTAGCAGGTCGGTAGCAGGACTTTAGCAGCTACTAAGCTTAGCAGGTTGATTTGAATAAGGTCCCTGATCATCGAAAATTGCCATTCATTCCAAGCACTTTTTGGGTGGTAATGGTAAATAAAATTTTGAACTACCTTTCGAAGGTTTGGGAAACTGACATTCCCATTCGGACTCTGTTTTTGAAGGTGACTTCGGATCACAGGTGGGAGCTGTGCCCTCGGCGGCTGACATAAAACTAACTATTTGAGACCTACTTTTACGGGATCAACGTTGTGAGGACCCAATCTCAAACTGATTTCCCATTGGAACTCACCCTCAGGTTCTGGTCAACATGGCCAATTGTATAGATTGATGCATCTTTTGCAACATTGGAAGAGGAATGAGAGTTTGCGCATGGAAATGAAACTTTCGCAAAACAAAACCATTGAACTGACTATTGAGTTGAACCTGAGGGTGAGTTGCAATGGAGAATGGGGCCGTTTATCTCATATTCCTGAACTCAGTCAAACCATCGACTGACGCATTCAAAGCTAAATCCTTGGATGATTGTCGCTCCTCTGATCCTCAAAAATCCGATTCAAAAATCTAGACTAGGGTACTCCTCACCCATCTGCATTTCTCCTGGGTTGTCCCAGCACATTTGTCCTGGGTTGCCCCAGCACAATCCACGAAAGATAGGAACCCTGATTGTGCTGGAATCTGGGGGTTTGTTTATTTTGATATGGAGAGTCAATTTTGCACATTTTGTTTTGGCATTTTCGCGCTTCTAATGGCGGTTTTTGCTCAAAAAAGTGTTATTCTCTTGGTTTTCAATATGGGACCGAGTTCTTGTGCATTTTATAGTCTTAAATTTTCCGAAGTTGAGGAAATGTTGGCAATGAGTACAATTTTGCACAAAAAACCTGAAAATTCTGGCCAAATGCCCCCCAAAAAGACATGCTTTTGCATACACAAATCTTAAAACTTCCTCCGTTTCCGGGAAGCCAATTTACAAACCCTGCCGCGACTTTAGATGGCAGGCCGGGGCCCCAAGCGAGCATTGATTTTTCCAAGAGGGGACAGGGTTAGGTCAGGTTCAGATAGCTTTAGGTAAGAAAAAACAAAATATTTTTTTCTTGCGAGTGGAGGGCCCCAATCGAGCATTCTTGCACAAAACGCTCTCTGCCATCTAAAGTCGCGGCAGGGTTTGTAAAATCGCTTCCGGGAAGGCTTTGAGGTCTTGAAGGGTTTTGCTCCTCCAAAACTGCTGAGCCAGGTTCGCCAGGTCCTCAGACTGGACCTTTTTGAAAAATATTGATCATCGAGCAGAACTTTGGTATAAAATGCCAGTAAACATTCAGCTGGTGACATTGTGCAGGAGGTGGTTTTTTGGTGTGAGATTTCTCAAGACTGCAGCCTCTTTTTCTTTCCTTCACAGTGGATCTTCTCAAATTGAGTACTGCTCAAGAGACGTTCGACACCCACGGCCTCCGAGGTCAGAACGACCGATTGATCGACGTACCTGACATGGTCGGCGTTTTGACTTCCATGTACGAAAGCGTGTCGGCCGAAAACCCAAATCTGATCAACGTACCTCTCTGCTTGGATCTCTGTGTCAATTGGATTCTTAATGTTTTCGATAGGTTGGTGTCAAAAATAATCTTGGATTTTTTTTTTTCGTTTTCTGTCAACTGGGGTAGAGTTTTCAACTTGGAAAGTTTTCGTCCCTAAAGATTTTAGGAGTAAAGATTTTATTTAATGCTTCTGAGGGAAAACCATGATGTTTTGGCAGCAAACAGAGGCTTGGTTGCAGAGCTTCGCGAGTGATTTGGTAAGAGAGGGTCACTTGAAGGGCTCTCTTTCAAATCCTTGCTTTTTTGCACCCGCAGCTTCTATCTGGGGTTGCAAAGAGGGGTGTTTTTATTTGGTCCGAAAGGACCGGGTTTTCCCCCTACCTCCAGGGCGACGCTATATGCGATGGACCAACCCTGGTTCCCAGCTTATGCTGGTACAAATCAACAAAAAAAAAAAATGATGTTTTGAAGCTGAGATAGTCGGCCGATTTCCAAAACACTAATAATCTTAATCCGCAGGTCTCTCCAAATTATTTCAAATTGAAGAAATCCACGGACAGAGATCATACGCCTGTTGGAAACAAGGGGCAATGGGTTGGGTGATTTTGATTTCGGAGGAGACTTCATGGGGGAACAAAGTGTGTTTGGATATTCGTTGTCGGCCTGCATCGTGCATTGCGGTCACTTTTGGAAATTCAGATTTCCCCGCATTTTGCCATGTAATCTAAAAACTTGCGCAACATTCTCTTCACCGTGAAGGATTTTCCTGCTGACACCAGAGGGACTCCATGTGTTGACCATGTTTGTTGATGTTTCACTGAATTCCGATGCATGGTTTCGAGTGACAGTAATTTTGACATAATTTTCCCCATTGCATCTCACCCTCAATAAGTTCAATTCAATAACCAATTCAACAGACGGATGCATTGTTCGCAACAATGGAAAAGGAATAAGCGCTGTGCATAGAAATTAAATTGCAACACAAATCTGTCTTTTGCATTGGCTATTGAGTTGAACCTGAGGGTGCATTGCAATGGGGAATACGGCCGATAGTCTCTCAGGTTTAAGGAGCCTCTAAATAAAGTCAGGCTCTCTCAATTTTGGAAACCAAGCAGAGGGACGAAGAAAGGGTTTTCCTGGCAGACTTTCTTCAAAAACCTTTCTCGTTCCAAGTAGGGGGAGCCGCTTTAGAGGATTTGGTAAAGAGATCTCCTTGAGCATTGCTACCAAATACTTTCTTTATTATTGGTCAGAGTATTTAGCCATTCTTTGAGGGCTGCTACGGTTTTCTTCATCTCTGGTCTTCAGATCGCTTTTTCCCTGTTTCTCCACCAGCGGCCTCACGGAATTCTGCATCTACGGTGTTAAAAGTAACAAAATATTTTACAAGGGATTGCAGAGGCAAGAAAGTGGGCTGGTAGGTCCAGGTCTGAGGCCATTGTGAATTTCGTGGCTGCAGCTGACACAGTTTGCCCAGAAATATTGTGACTAAAACAGAAGGCACGCAAATGTTTGGAACCACAGTTATAGTGGTCGCGTTCTTTTGTGCTGTTCCACAGTCAGGGGTCAGGATTCCCAAAGTCAGGATATCGCATCGAAAGTCAGGACTGGGAAATGCTCAAAACTGCTGAAAGTCATAGGAAGTCATGAAAAATCACGGAAGGTTCAGAAGGAAGATCAAGAATCCTGAGATTGTGGTGTGAGCCGTAAAATGATAGAGGAGGCCAAAGTGATCGCTCAAATTTCAAAATTTCTTCAGCTGTTGGACTCCTCCCTCAAACCCTGCCCTCAGCTCCCAGCTCAGTCACTTGGAACCCTGCTGAGGCACAGCCGCATATGCGGTGATGCCTGTGGACTGTGGTGGATGGCTTTTTTTAAATTCCACTTTTGAAGTTTTCTCTTGCAGTACCGGATTTCTCTGCGGACCTACTGGACCTTGGTCCAGGGGCCCCCGGCCCATCATGAGGGCCCCATCAGGCGGCCCTCGTAACTTTTTTCAATTTTAGTTATTTTCCTTCCCTTCAAAATCCTGCAGTAGTTCGGAATCCTGCCAACATTCAACTGAACGAGTTATCACCATTGCTCTTCATAACTTAAAGCTCACTAAACCCAACCTAACCTCACTTAACCCAGCCTTACCTATCCTCACACACCTATCCTATCTTACCTACCTCGTCCTCATCTTGCCATCCTATATTGGCTGCATGAACGTGTGTGAAAACTCGTCCATTTCAGCTTTTTTCAGTCGGCAGGTATTCCGAACTGCAACCCAAAATCCTTTCAGTTGGCATGCACTTTTGCCTCGCCATGATGGGAAAATTGGCCTCCAGAATACGATTGTTGCATCCAAAATGAACCCCAAATTTCAAAATTACAAATTTCAAGGGGCAGAGCTCCTGAGACCCCCTCTTTGGAGCTCTGCCCCTGGAAACTGGGTCTCGGCCTCAGACTCCCCTTTTACTGGGGGGTCTGCTGACTGGGCCATGTCCAGATTCTCCAGTGTGAAATGTCCCATGCCAAAGCCTGAAATGACACTCTATTCCAGTGGGGAGTTCAGAGGGCCCAAAATCATGTGGAGCCCTGGGTCCAGGGCTCCACATTCCCTAAATCTGGCACTGTTCTCTAGCCCCCTCCCCGAACCTGAAATCGCGTTCAAGGAAATGGCACGCCTTCCTGTTTATTCCTATGACAACATGACAAAAACGAAAATACTCCCGTAAAATCTCAATCGTGAAATCCAGGTGGATTGGGAATAACAGCAGGGTGATGGACCTCACCACACTTTTTCGACATTTTGTTTTGGCCAGGGAAAAGCATCAGAAAAGGTCTCGAAATGAAATTCCAAAAAGTTGTGGGAACCATACAGAGGGTGGACTCTTGAAAGCTGGATTTTGCAAGCAGACGGGCAACGCATGCAATTTATTTTTCTTGCCAAAACATTGTTTAATTGTTAATTTTCTAAATTTGTAATCCGCTGAGCAGAAACTTTGTCCCGTCGGTTCCCAATTCAAAAACCCTTGAAACAACATTTTAATCGTTCATTTCATTGTTTCAATCAAGCCATAAAATTGGTTGTTTTGTGAGAAAAGATTTTTGAAATTTTTGATCACACAAGAAGTGTGGATGACCTTTCTGACCACCCTTTTTTAAGCTGAAAGCACGGAGATCTGCTGAATCAAAAAGGTTCTTCCTCAATTTGACTTTATTTCGAGAATGTTCCTTCATGCGTCGGATCTTTTTGGCGTCAGTTTTCAACTGAATTTGATTTTGATGCCAATTTTAGGATGAAAACTTTGTGACCACCCTGCTTCAAATGCCATTTCTGCATTGTCGACCAATGGGAAGCAAGGCAACGAAAAGCGAAATACTTGGGGGGTGTCAGCGGGTTCGTTTTGGCCTTTTGGCATCCGAAGACTGATGTGTTCCATGTGAACACGCGCTTTATCGTCATGCAAATGCGATTGTAAAATTCCCGCTTCATATTTTTCCGACAGATGGCAGCACAAGTCGTTTTTTCATCATCATCACAATCAGGCTCATGCAGGACTCGTTTTCTGAATGAGCTCAGATATTGGGGTCAAGGCGTTCATATGAGTGCAGATCTTGCAAATCCTCTGCTGGCGTTTTCTCTCAAAACTGAGAATAGCTCTGAACAAGCTGTGCTTGGAACCCATGAGCGACTAAAAATAATTCCCGTCAGAATTGCCGAAGTAAGAAATTTCGAAATCAAGACCGTACTCCACAGGATCATTTCTGTAGTATGTGTCACAAAGACTTTTTCACAAAAGTCTCGCCACTAAAAACCACGATGAGGAGTCTTGACAGCTTCTCCTGAGCGTGAGGCAGTTTGGGTCATTTTCTATTTCGGTGGAGTTTGAGCCAAACATCGATGATCGTTCTCTGATTGCTTTTTTGGCGATCTGGAAAGGGAGAATGCTGTGTTCTGAGTGGTGCCCCTTATCAATAAAAAATAGTTTCCTTTGGTAAATTTGGATTTGCAGTGGATCTTTCACTGAGGCTATTTTATTTTATGTTAATTTGTACCAGCCTTGGTTGATCTCAAAATAACCACACTGGAGCTTGGGGCTCCTTGCAGACTCGACAGAAGCTGCAGTGCAATTATTTCGAGGAAATAAGAAGGGGTCTAAAGTGACCCTTTCACTGAAATCTTGCAAAGGAGCTTTGCCATGAATCTCCTGCCTGCTGCCATCGGGCAAGATGAGACTGGAGCTACTCCAATGACACCAGAGCTGTCTCAACCTCATACAGCAGATCCTAAAAATGGCCAAATACCATCTGGAACTTAGGAGCTTCAGCTACTTTATTTACCTAGGCCATCATCCGGTCCAAAAATATGACATGTTTTGGGATCATGTGTATCTTAGTGTCGTGTTCAGGGGCATTTAAGAAACTATTTTTTCTCCAAATGCTCATTTGCAGCTTCGTGGGAAATATGCACTCTAAAATTATCGTGAAAGCAATAGTTTCCATTCAAATACAACAATTTATTACCCACCATGTCCGTCCTTTTCCTTCCAAGATTTTTCTTCTGTCCCAAACTTTCTGCAAGTTGGATATGTTCTAAACAATATTCCTTTCAATATTCAAGGGAAATGGATCGGCAAAGGTTGGGAGATGAAATTCCAAATGGTTGTGTGTTGTATTTAGCATTTCCCATTTCCTCTGTGAAATAAATTGCCTGAAAGCATGTTGGAAACTCAATGTTGGTGTTCTTGCTGGAGTCGTTTTTGCTGCAATGGACCTGGCTTCTTCCTTTGGCATCATGGACCCTCCCTTTGGAGGATTTGTGGGTCAATCAATCAATGACCACACTTTCTTTTAAGTAGGTATTTCTCTTGAAGTATCTCTCTTGGTGCCACTTGGTATCTCAACAGTATTCTTTTTCTTTTCTTTGTTTCAGTCAACGCACTGGTCAGGTGAGGATTCTCTCGTTCAAAGTGATAATGATTATTCTCTGTCGAGGTCATTTGGAAGAAAAGTACAGATGTGAGTTTGGGATAATTTTTCTCCCCCTCTCAATTTGTCGTTGGCTAATTTGGTTGTCTAGCATAACCTGTCTGTGCATTGCAAATATTTTTCCAAGTGTATTTTTGGTCTGAATTTTTCTCACCTGTTAAGCGACCACGATGCAGTCACGATGCAGAATGAGCTGATGTTTTTATAGAAATGACAGAATTTGTTCAATCATCTTGTGTTTTTCCCCATTTAACTCCTGTCTCCGAAACTTTGTGATCTTTAATTTCTGCAGTAAGGAATTTTGCAAAAATCTCAACAATGGCATTTTTAACACGGCGGCGGAATAAATGTACCCTTACACACGTTTTCCCCATTTAACTGTAGCTTCCGAAACTTTTTTTTTTCTTTCTTTTTATTCTGATGCAGGCGGCAGACATTAAAGTGCCAGATTTAAACAAAGCTTTCTGTAGCTGTCAGATTTTGACCTCGGTTATGAAATAGGATCTTTTCTTTCCGCAGCATGGAGTTTTTGTTAAAATCTGAATAGTCGCAATTTATCACAATATGTACAGGGTGGCCCATAAGTCGCGTCACGAAATTGTTCGACTGGAAATGAACCACCAACCTGTTGTTCTATGGTCCAAACAGTTTGTGTGTTGTCCTCTGTGGCCTCTGCAGAGTGTGATGCGCCGCCAGGTCCTGTCGCTCAAGTTTGTGTTCGTAAAGCTGTGCAGAACCTGTGTAATTCGGTCCTTCACGGCGTTGGTATTGGCGTAGAAGAAGGCTGACACTTTTTTATTAGCGAAACCCCAGAATGCGATGTCGCAGGTGGTGAGGTCGGGGCTGCGGGCTTGCCACGCCAACCATGGTGAGGACCGTCCTATCCACCTGTTTGGGAAAGTGTCGTTTAGATATTGACGAACGGCTAATGCATGGTGTGCTGAGGCCCCATTCTGTTGGAAGATGACCAATTCCACGAGTCCTCGTTCTTGCAATTCTGGGAACAGTAAATCCCTCAGCATTGTGAGATACGCCTGCTAATTGACAGGGTCGTCGAAGAAATATGGCCCTATGAGGTGATTCCCAGATAGGCCTGCCCACACCATCACGGGGGGCGGGTGGAGTTCTACCTCCTCGACAAAATGAGTATTCGATCTCTCCAGAAATAACAATTTCAAGGTGTGTTGCTTAGATAAACTGTGAACTCGTCCGTAAAGAGAACATTGCGGTGGCTGTTGTCGGAATTGCTGGTCGGCGGGTAACAGGCCGTCCGGAACGCTTGGTGTTTAGCACTGAGCCCGTTTCAAAAAGCTTCCGCTCCCAATTTTTGATGTTTGCCTTGGAGGGAGCTGGTTTGTGAAAACAAGCAGTGAACGCATGGTTCTGTCCTCCAAACTCTGAGCATTTTGTTCTCGGTCGTGACGCCATACAGCCCCCAACAGACGTTCTTCTATTGTAAACCGACTGCTGGTTCAAGCTGGGATGCAGAAAGACCCATGAGAAAAATTCCGAAGAGGCAAAAACAAAAAATATAATTTCGTGACGTGACTTATGGGCCACCCTGTATGACTGTATGAGTACATTAATTCCGTGACCAGTATACATGAATTCCATCAACACTGCCAACACGTTGTGTTTTGTCGTGCTCTTTATTTGCATGCCAAATCTGAAGTCCTTTTCAAATATCTGTTCTGTTGGTATAGCTTTCTCTGTCGATTTCCTCGAGTGTGACACGTTTGTAGAGACCATGGAATGTCAACATGAGAAGGTGCCAACATGTTGCGAGAGGTTCAAAAAACAAAAATGTCCCAACCAATTTATCCTTTTAACAGTTATTGTTAGTTACAAATTTCGGAAATGCAGCTGTATAACAATTTTAAGCTCGTACAGATTGTCTTTTTAATGGCTTTCATGAACGTTTGAGCGATCCGTGATTTACCAGCTGTTCCGTCAATTCAATAAGTAACACTCTGTTGGGTTTTGTTTTCTCCTTTTTCTCCTTATTGTCGCAATACACTGTCACCTTTGGTGGCATGATTGTGGTGATCAACTGCACAAACTTGTGAAAAGCTCATATTGCGTTCCAGTAGAATCAAACCGAGCCTTGAAAATGTAATTCTAATTCTTTTTTTGTTCAGATTTGTTTCGGTTGATAGCAGATCCCGATTGCAATGCCGACCAACGCAAACTGGGTCTTCTTCTACACGATTGTGTTCAGCTCCCGAAGCAGCTGGGTGAAGTTGCTGCCTTTGGTGGTTCCAACATCGAGCCATCGGTACGAAGCTGCTTCGAGAAAGCTGGCAAGAGCAGAAACTCAATTGAGGTTAGTCTAGTGGTTTTAGGATCCGTGGATGTTAGTCGATGGTCCCCAGATGTTAGTCCATTGATATTGGCCTACTGCACATTCCAGAACACTTTTATGCACTTGAAACGTTATTTAGCCTGCTCTGTTCGAACTTGTTGGCAAGTAAAACAGGGTAGTGGTTCGGAATACCTGCCAACATTGGACTGGACAAGTTGGCACCCTTACTCTGTGCTGTACAAAAAATAACCCAACCCAAACCTTTCCTGACATAACCTAACCCATCCTAGCCTAACCCAACCTAATCTTCCTATCCTATTTAGGTGACTTGAGCGTGTGAAAACTCGTTCAGACCACCATTTTTGAAATGTTGGAAGGCATTCCGAACCGCAACCTAAACAGTATGTGATGAAAATTTTCCTATTGAAAATGGTGACATTCCGAGAAGCAGCGACAAGACATCTGGGGAACTCATGCTTTATAAATCGACATGTCCGTGGGAGCAAGACAATGCCATTTTCAAAACATATTTACGAGTGGTTAGTGCTAGCGGCATTTGCTCCATTCTTGTTGACTGTTTCCAATGTCAGCTACCGTGGCAAACCATAAAGTTGAGGCATTCCAGAATGTTTATCCACCTTGATGGTATAAATTTGCAGGCGATCCACTTCCTGAATTGGATGCAGCAGGAACCTCAGAGCATGGTCTGGCTTCCAGTCCTTCATCGTCTTGCTGCGTCTGAGAATGCAAAACACCAGGCAAAGTGCAACATCTGCAAGGAGTATCCGATCTGTGGCTTCCGATACAGGTGTCTCAAGTGCTTCAACTTTGACATGTGTCAGACCTGCTTCTTTGCCGGTCGACAGCTCAAGAATCACAAGTTGGCCCATCCCATGCAGGAGTATTGTACAACGGTTAGCGAACCACAATGATCTCTTTCGTTGGAATGTTCTTTTGCCTTGTCTTGGTTTTTGTGCTAACCATGGAGAGAAGGGTCCATATTGGATTTTGGCTTATTTTCCCATCCTTCCACCGAGTCTGAATCCACCCGACCCTTGACTCTTGCCGGAACTGCTAACATTATTTTCACGTTGACTTTTTTCCGTTGCAGTACCTGTACGTAGTGATTCCAAAATTCACTTCTCACTCTTACCGACATTAAAACGGTGATTGTGTATCAAACAAGTCCAAAGAAGAATCGAACAATTCCTTTCGTAGATTTTTTTATCTGAAAGATGGTGTGCCTGGACATACGTGGGTCGGTAAATGAGTTTTGCAAGTTGGCCCAGAGCTTGGCTGGCGTTCACCCGATTTCAGTGATTTTTTGCTCACTTGCGACGCCAACCCTTTTTGACAAATCCTCCAAAGGGAAACTGAATCAGCCTCTGAAATACTAAGATACAGGCATTTAAAAATGTTCCAGTTTTTATTCTGCCGAAAAAGCATGGTTGATCATAAACAGGGTCGACAATTTCAATTGTTCATTAAGATGTACCCCTAAGAATACACCACCAAAATTCAGGTAACTTTAGTAGTTGTTCACCCGGGTCAGTGACCCCTGTTTGCAGCCACCGGTTGGTGGTTTGAACAATCCCAAAATGGTACAGGGTGTTTCAAAGACAACCCTTGTTATGAGTGAAAATACCAGCCACGAACGGCACAGAATATCGATGATGTAAGAAAGTGGTACCACATAGTGAGAGCGCATCTGCTGGCGATTTTGCCTCCAATAAGTGCCTATTCTGTGGCACAGTTTCAGTAATCTACCTTGATTACAGAAGACTCCGGAAACTTTTGATCAAATGGTGTCTCAGGCGAACTGTCTAAACATCATTGAGAATGAGAAGAAAGGTAAATCAACAAGTTCGTGCGCAAAGAAAACGTGAAATTATTCAACTGTGGCTATTCAAAATTATCAACAGAGAATAAACAAATGTGATGAAACTTAATTTTGCTGATGGACAAACTTCTGCAAGAATTGACACAGTTTGAATGGATGAAGATGCACATCACCAAACGGTTTTTCCTCATCAACTCCTTCCTGTTATGTGCATTTTCGACATGGATTTCGATGCTAGTTGGGCTGGAGTTAGTTGGCATCCTTCACAAACATCATGCAATCACATGACTGGACCAAATTGGGACACACATGACAGGCGTCTTCTCAAACCCCACCAAAATGAGTCCATGTGGCTGTCACATTCCGAGGACCGTAGTCGTTGACGGAGTCCATCATCACATAAAGTGAAGAAAATGGGGATGCCCTGCAGGAGAAAAAGTTGTTCTAGGCGCCCATTCTCAAGGTACATGTGGGCGTGCACCGCACCACTTTTGACCTTTTCCGAAAATTCGAAAGAGCATGGCAGGGATGTAATTTCTTCGGGTCAAACACTTTGCAAAATCAGCCAATTCAGATGACGAAAGTAATTCATTTCGCAAGACCATAGTTTTCCAGATGGCTGAAAATTTACAATAATCTTCCGAAAGAACACATTTTTTGATTTTTGGAAGTACACTTAATGTAAATCGTTCCTTTTCAATTTTTGGGGCCAACTTGCAAAACTCATTTACCGACCTTCGTATCTCAACAGAATTCGTTTTATTTCTCTTCTTGAGAAAATTGTGTTTCTTATTGAGAAAATTGTGTTTTCGTTCCTTAAAAAATTCTTGAAAGTGTGTCTCAAAAATGGTTCCGACTTTAAAAATCATTTTCAGGTCGTTGATCTCACTTTTAATAACGACTTCATAAAGCCATGGAAAGGTAGAACCCATGAATTCACAATGGTTGTAGTTCAGAATACCTGCGGACATTGGACTGGACGAATCGGCACCCTTGCTCTGTGATAAACTAAAACTAACCCAAACCTAATGTAACCTAACCTAATCTTCTTATCCTATTTGGACGGAAACTATTTGTGTGCGAAAACTATTTATCCTATTTGTGTGTGAATACTCGGTCAGACAAGCATTTTTGAAATGTCAGCCGGTCACGAACTGTAAACTTGATAATATTGATTACACCTATGGTTATCATCTCGTTGGCGGCTTCGAGTTTTATTTATTTTTACTGTTTTTTTTTTTCTTCCTGTAGACAACGTCCGGTGAAGACGTACGTGATTTTACGAAAGCAATAAGAAACAAATTCAAATCAAAGCACTATTTCGTGAAACATCGGAAACTCGGTTATCTCCCCGTTCAGTCGATGCTGGAGGGAGATAGTTCCGACAGTCCTGCTCCATCCCCTCCTCAGAGCTTGACCGGCACCGGTGCCAACGTGACCGGTTCATCTCCTGCATTCGAATTCCAGCATTCTCGAGCAGAGTCATACACGTCGAGGTTGGCTGAGTTTGAATCGAGGACCAGAAGTAATTCCACGCCTGACTCGTAAGTCCAAAATTAGATTTTAAAAAAAAAGGAACTTGCCATAGGTGATATTTTGGAAACTGGAGAGTTGCGGTTTATTTGTACACCCACTTCCCGATGATTTTCCCTCAATTTCCACTGGTGAGTTTCGAGGGCATCACGCTCCTCGTTAACGAAGCGACGAGGCTCCAGTTGTTGGCGAAGCACCCGTTGTTGCTCGTCAACGAGGAGCATGACGCTCTCGAAAATGTCAGCGGAACTCGCCCGTAAAATGGAGAGAAAATCGTCGAGAAGCAAGTGTACTGATAAAAGAAATATTTTGCCTCACTTTTAGAGTTCAAAGTTCTCCAATTTTACATGGAAACGAAGACAAGTGGCCAGACAAGCATGAAAACTGTCTTTTACCAGAGGGACTCTGGAATAAAGGGTTGAAACATGGGAGATCTCGTTCAGATTACACTTGTCAAGCGAGTTTGATCTTTTCCTCTCCGAGCACATGAATTTGGTGTATGTTCCGGAACCTTCGTGGTCACATCATTGGAACAAATTGGGCCGTGCCACAATCGTCAGTCTGATCAGAGGGTGAGAGATTCAACTTCTTTGGAGCAAAAAGTCAAACTCGCCTATTAACGAGTGTCATCTCAGGTTTGGTTCACCTGAATCGCCTGCACTTTGTGGATCTCCGCACATGGATTAACCTGTGACTTTAGGGTGTGACCCTTCACAGGTGGCTTCGACGATTTTATCTCCATATCGGCGAGTTGAGTTGCTTGATCAAAACGCCACTGCTTCTTCTTTGGGCAGTGAGGTCTTGTAAATGCTGCCAAAGGAGTCAGTACTGGAAAAACAAGGACTTTGCACTGGCTAAGTACTAGTTTTTAGCACTATTTACAATGCGACGGGTTCCTATGAACCGGCTTGCTTGGTTCAAAATGTCCAAATCAGAGCATTCAAATTTACCCACAAAAAGATAACTCTGTGAATGATTTCTCTATTTTTGCCCATGATTTGTTAATTCACATTGCGGTGTTTATTTATTGTGATTAATCGAACTTTCTGTTACAAAACTTGTTCACCCAAGCTGCTCTCCGAGGGAGTCTGATTCAGCTGACGGCTGGCTCCACCATTTCAGGTAAATGCAGCTATATGATGGCTGGATTCTTTTCTTTCTTTTTTCGTCATCCATGATTAATTGCGAGATTGTTTTTGCAAAAATCAAATTGAAATCTGTATGCCACAGGGAACAGTGTATTGTAAAAGATAATTTGGTTGCTCTTTGGAATTAGGTGCAATTCGACAGCTGTTCTGCTAGCATTATCTGGTATTTAGGTCTTTCCCTGCCATGTACGAATAAATTTTGTTTTTATAAATTTCCAATTATCCTTTGGGCAGGGTATATG
>JASGXE010005127.1:0-23460 GCA_030068105.1 Sinentomon sp. SZTP_YWyxl | reverse complement strand
AAAAATTTTTTCCCCAATTTCAAAATTGCCCCTTTGTTGTAGCCCATAATCTTGCATTTGACACTCTGTAACTTGCATTATTGAACATTTGCCCATTTGGTCAACTGAACTGGCGTTGGTTCGTTGCACGAATAAAATATTCTGTTCATTGTTTACCGACTTCAATTAATCGGCCTATTTCACTGTATTTACCGTGTATTCTGACAGCGCTGCTATTGGCGGTCCGTACACACATAGCCCGTCCATTAGCTGCCTTAAACCCAGCATTGTCCGGGTAGCCTATTTAAGAAATGCCTACCGTTTTGGGCACTTTCCAATCTAACCACGTGTAAAAGTTCTGACCCCCCAAAAACGGGAAGAAACGTTTGAATCAAGGAAAAAAGGTCAGGTTAGGTTAGGTTAGGATAGGTTAGATAGGCTAATAGGTTAGGTTTGGTCAGATTAGCTTTATTTTTCACTTTTTCGACACGCGCAAAAGCGGGATATGCCCAAATCAGTAGGCAATTCTTAAATACGCGTCCCGGTAGGCTAACCTCCAGCGTCTACAAAGTGACCGCAAATAGGGATGTGCTCTCAATAAAACTGCATTGATTGCATCAACTGCCCGTTCAATCAATCCAATTTCAGTTTATTCTGGGTTCCGTGGCCCTCCAACAATGCCTCGCGATGCACCCATTCTGGACTCCAAACATTTAGTGCAACACCAATCTCACTGGGTTTATATTCTTGGTTTTGTTTGCAAATTCTTCCCGGTTCCATCGTTTTCATGCCAGCAAATTTAAAAATCAGTTTCATTGCCTCGTATGAACCGTGGAATTATTAATTGCCAGTCGATTATAATGTCCTAAAATGCGTGCTGACCTGTTACTCGTGCGGACATATGCATGTATCCGTATGTAAATATGTATTTTATTTAAGTTTGCGATAAAAATGCAAATATCAGTTTCAATGAGTCAAATAGCACATGAACAACAGAGCCACATTTTCAGGACAACATAGGTAACAATAGCATGGAGAGAACTGATACACTGATAAGGCTATGACAATATTCAAATCAAGAAAGAAATAATGAAAAAGGAATTGACCCATATCTTGTCTAAACGACTTGTAATGATGAAACAAAAAGATCAATAACTCAAATGACGAAATGAGTGATCACTTTCACGGTATTGAAAATGTGTTCAGGAATGAATTGCAAAGTTTGCAATGACATGTGAATCCTTGGGGAGGGAATCCCACACCCGAAGTGTTCGCGGAAAAAAGGAATTGTAATGAGCATTGCACTTAACAATTGGTATTGTGTATTTGAAAGCATGCGGCCTGCTGCCAGAGAAAGTGCTGGCTCGTTTTCCATCTCTGGGGGAAAATGATCCAAATATGTGCCAAGCGCCTGATAACAGGATCTTTTGAACCAGACGTAAGTGATTACGGTCCATTGAAAGAACTTGGTTTAACCCCTTGGCACAATGACTGCGAGAGCACAGACTTAAGTTGCATAGTGGCATTGTTACAACATTCCTACAATTTCCCTCTACCAACGAACCATTCCAATTAAAGAAGGCAGCGCAGAACAGGTTACGGTCTTGCACGCACAACTCCGGATTGCAGCACCAACCGATATTTTCATTCCTTCTTCCCCCGAACAATTAGAGGTTGGACTTCTCTGACCTGTATATCTCCCATAAACTTGAGGATAATAATCATCCCAGGGCGTCTCACCTTCCAACAACCTTACAATTCTTGTGAGAATCATATGTTTTCTTTTGCTCCTCACTTGTTTCTTTTATACATTGTTTGTTAAATTGTTACCAATTTTGTTGTTTACTAATTTTGACTGTTGTCATTATTTCTGTGATCATTATTCTGGTCATTATTTTGTTTGTGGTCATTATTTTGTTTGTTTGGTCATTATTTCTGTGGTCATTATTTTGTTTGTTTTTGACATTGTTTGTTTTTAAATTGTGTTACCAATTTTGACTATGAATTTGGTCGTTGTTCTGACACCATTACCTTTCGTGTCATTACGATATTGATGATTTCATTGCCTTATAATTTATATTGTTTTCAAAGATGTTGGGAAGTTCCCTTTCTTCATGGCTAAGACCATTACCGATTGGAATCTTTTGCGCCAATCAATTTTTGATCTCCCACTCAGTATTCCAACTCTCCAACGGCGTCTTGCAGATATTTTCTTCTAAATTGCCATTTAAGTTTGCTTATTTCTCTAAATACTTTTGTCGCTAATTGGTTGCATTAAAAGTGACATTGCTGTGTATTTGTTTTGTGTAAGATTTTGATACGGGGGCAACCCCTAAAATAAAGAAAGTACATTCATTGTTCACGTGCATGGTGCGTCCCATTAACATCAGCAGAGAGGTTAACACACTTTTACCTACATGAAAATCGCAGAAGAATGTGTTAATCATTCAAACTGTGAAAAGAAATACGACCGTGATGTTTGCGATAGTTTATCCGAATTGTCCGAATTGAATGGCTCTATTTCTAAGACAGATTTAGGTCTCAAATGATGACGACGTAGAAAAAAATGCTCAGGAAGATAATGCTGTACATACTTGCCGATGAATTATTGTCTCAAAACAACAAAATCGACAAAGTGTGAGAAAATAACATTACTTGAAAATTTTATAGTGGAGGGATCAACAAGGGGAAAACGCTAATTCCGAGTACCTATCGAAGTAAATTTCGGCTTTTTCTTGAACGGCATAAAGATAACTCGCAGCCCGGTGTTAGCGATAACACTGTTATTATCTGAAAACTGTTCGTTTGGATTCGTTGAGAAAGATTCAATACGGACTTCATTTATCATTGCTTTTGGAAATTTCCAAGTAAACATCTGATCACGCGAGTTGAGGTACACGTAAAAAAATCTTAAAAGAGCTGAGAAAATCCAAGATGAACTGAACTCCAACGCCCCCACTTGTGTGATCGTGATAACACTCTTTGGTACTGACGCTTGGTAAACAAGCGCCGTAAATTTATGATGTGCAATGCAACCCGATAAAATCAGGGCAAAGGAATACATAAAATTAAGCTGAACGGTCCAACCATGCTGAAAAACACATGTGCAATGTCCGCCAAAAGTTTTACCCATCTTGATGTGATAAAACAAACAGTTCAAATGAACATAAGGAAAATGTAAATTTGCTTTTTTCATATTTTGTGAACTTAAATTTTTTGCATTAATTGGTAGGTTGGTGGCCGCTCTACCGGTGAAAGATTTTTCATTTTGCCAGTTAAGCTATTTCGAAACACTTATCTGCTATGGGAACGGGAACAAATTACCAAAATATTAATTCGTCAGTTGCATATGATAAATTTGATGAACGTTTGCTCTTGCAGGGTGATCTTTGCATTTTTTCAGATATGGAGCCTGTCACCCTGAAGGAAGGCATCGCCAGAATGAGTGACAAGGGAAAATCAGTCGACAGACAAGAGATGGGCAAGTGTTGTGGTGTCGACATTTTGCGTTTTATTTTCCATTTTTTTCGACGGGTGCGAAAGATTTAAAGATTTTATAACAAAAGGTTAGGGTCGCGTCACGGTTTTCATACTTCGTGAATTTTAGACAATCATTGTATGAAACCAACTTCTAATTATGTCATAGTGATTTGTTGTTTTGTTATCGGGTTATGGCCGCGTTATAGTGTAATAGATTTTTAGTGTTTTCGAGTTTCAGTTTGTTGTCACAGTGATTTGTTTTTCCAAAGCTCATCGGGACAATTTTTTCTCAGAATGACTAGTTATGATCACCAAAGTGAAAAACAGTCCGGAACAAAATTCGGACGCATTTTAACAGTGCTTCACCTTTTCTTTTTGGTTTAAATTGAGAAGTGCAAACATGCATTTGTTAGGACGTGATCGTATATCGATCTTGATTGTACACATAGGCCGACTTCAAAAACTATGTTCAAAATGCAATCTGAAATTCGAAATGTTACTTAAGAAATAGAATTTTGAAACTCTCACCATTTAGCAACATCTTCTGTTCAGGAAAAAATAGCAACAGCAAATGCAAACGAAAATCCAGGTTACTTAATTTGTACCGCCAACTTAAATGTCCTTATCTACCGCTTATCAACGACAGCTATACCAAGAGGTAACCAAATAAAATGTTAAGTTATTTCAGCAAACTCGAACGTGATAACCAATCGCAGGTTAACATGGTATCGAATCTTTTGTTTGAAAATCGCACGGCAGCATTGGCCTTCGAACTGAATCGCACTTCGTAAAACTGCGTAAACTTCGTAAAACTTGGCGCAGCATTAACTACAATGAACACGAATATGTAGGCAGCAATGTTTTTTAATTATTTCTTTAGCACCATTACTTCGAATTCAGTCACTGCCGAATTCCCATTAGTTCTCTTCTCGGGGAAAGATTTTTGTATTCGAAGAAAATTCATTGGTGTGCCGTACTTCAGTCAAAGCATTTTGAAAAGCGTGAGAGGGTCTGCTTGCCATGAACATGATACACACAAAAATATTTTCACTTTTAAGCACTTAATAATAATGATTAGCAAACAATTACGCCTCCACAAAGAGCGTGGTAGAGGGGAGACACAAACACAATACAACTGATATTGAAAAGGTACGCTGAAAACCAGCACTCGCAATAGAAAAAAAACACAAATTAAGAACATAAATGCGATACAGCCATAAACATCACGGTTGGGTACAATCGAAGAGAACAAGGGATGCAACAAGGGGGCGCAGAAAAAAAATATGCAACGGAATGATTGGAAAGTGTAAAAACATCAATGTGTTGGTTAACGCTTTGAAAAAGAATGACGTTTACTGACGTTAACTGGTGCGACAACTGGGATCGGTCTGCGAAAGCGTGATATTATGGTAGAATCGGGCTTGAGCATTCCACTCAATAATTGTTCGTGGGAAAAAAGAATTGGCTAGAATGTTCCGCCTACAGAGGGGATGTTGGAGGCTAAGTCCGTTGTCCGCACGGCGCCGAGTTTGCTTGATTGAATAAGCTGATGGAAGGGAAGAATTCACACCGCGTGTTACAAAGTTACCCAGCAAGTTCAGCCAGTGATTTTTTCGGCGGGAAGCCAGAGTGGGAAGGTGAAGGTCTTTAAGGATGCCAGTGCAGCTGATGCAAATGTCAAATTTGGACGAAATAATTCTTGCGGCTCGGCGTTGGGAATTTTCGAGAGCTTTGATGTCACAAATTTTAACGGGGTCCCATACAGAACAAGACCTTTATCTTCGCTTGTCATGCAGAAACATCTGGATATACTCGGACATACACCAGACAGCTGCAGATGGTGATCAAGTGTATTTATCTGTGTTATTCGTAACCTGCTAAATCTACGCACCTGTTTTCTTCGAGTCGTATTTGGAATTCAATTAAAATTCTAAACGATCTTCTTTTTCGTCTGCATTTGTGCAGTAAATCAGGCCCAGTTTCAGCAGCAGCTGCAGCAGCAGCAGCAGCAGCAGCAGCAGCAGCAGCAGCAGCAGCAGCAGCAGCAGCAGCGCAGCAGCAGCAGCAGCAGCAGCAGCAGCAGCAGCAGCAGCAGCAGCAGCAGCAGCAGCAGCAGCAGCAGCAGCAGAAGCAGCAGCAGCAGCAGCAGCAACAGCTTCTGCTGCAACAGCAGCAGCAGCAGAAGCAGCAGCAGCAGCAGCAGCAGCAACAGCTTCTGCTGCAACAGCAGCAGCAGCAGAAGCAGCAGCAGCAGCAGCAGCAACAGCTTCTGCTGCAACAGCAGCAGAAGCAGCAGCAGCAGACGGTTGTGAAGCCTGAAGTCAAACTACAGAAGCCCAATTCTAAAGGTATACTTGTAAATACTTGTAAAATTTATTTATTTCCATTTCGATAACTTACTGGAATCAAGATTCTTTCTGCAATACTTGTAGAAGATAAAAAGAACGTCCGGGCTCTGTGCAATATTCGGCTGAACATTCGTTTTGATTCAGAAAATATTTTAGTTGGAGCCTGCAAGAATGAAAGATTGTTTTCAGGTGATTAGTGAGATACAAATTCTTTGTGTGAAGTAATAATCCCGTGTAAATCATTGCTTGTTAATACAACAATACATGGATTTGGTATTTTTGTCGAACCTAATCATTGTACAAAATGCGGATTTACCAACTTTGTCGCTGGCAAGATGAAAACAAAACAAAAACGAATCAGAAAAACACGTAAGTCGATACAGAAATTACAAACAAGTCTTGGTATATAAAAAGGGCTTGAATGAAAAAAATAAATAAATAAGGCAACGCGATGTTGGTGCGACAGGAGGTGTGAGATATATGACGAAAAATTATGAGGGATTAGATTCGATCCATACTAGAATAACGGACACTTGCTATGAATGGTTTGTTGCAAGGAAGGCGATTGCAGCCTTTTGATTTTCTTATAAATATTACGCCCGGGTAGGAAATTTGAAACTAAAGCCATTGTTAGTCCAACGCTGGCCGCCGATCTGGGAGCAGAAGAACCAGTGGGAGAAAAACTCCTCTCCATTGGGAATGTCTCGAAACACATTTCAGCAATGGGAGTGATGTCGACAAATTTGCGAAAGCAGTTAATGTTGTCTGAGCAATGCGAATACGCGAGCGGGACTATCGCAGCTACTGGTTACGAGGGGATGCATGGTGCTCCAAGCTTCCATGGATTCCAAATGGCAGAAGCATATTCAAGAATGGGTAATCTATGTGCCCACTTTTTACTCAACATTAGCGCCAGAAAGTTTGCGCATGATATAACACAAATTGGAAGTTTCCCTTATATCAACATCAGTTGCATGCGGGGACCAAGAGAACAAGGTCATCTGTGAAGAGAACTCCGAAATGAGTTCTTTTCACAAATGACCTTATTATTTTGGTCCCCGCATGCAACTGATGTGGATATAAGGGCCATTTCCAATTTGTTTTATATCATGCGCAATCTTTCTGACGCTAATGGGGTACGGTTCACGTGACTACACAAAGGGGTTAACCTTAGACTTACGGAAACTGATTTTCAAGCCTGTGTCGTCCCTTCTTTTTACCCACAAATCAGCCGCTAGCCCAGTGGAGTCGCTTTGAATGAGGACATGCCTGTAAATGACAACGTTATCCGAAATCACACAAATTGATTTTCTGATATTTTTTGCAAATACGGCAATGTAAACAGATTAGTTTTAGGCCTATAACACTGTCATGGGGCACATGAAATCATGTGAACGGAGCGAAGGATGTGTACCCTTTGGTTTGACTCGTTGGATCCTCACTGGAGGACCTCACAGGACTTCACAAGAGTGATAATGCTGCACGGCAAGCCTATAGGTGTGAGATTATCAAGAAGCTTGATGTTAAACACCAGATAAAACGCTTTTATCAAATCTAGAAAATTGCATAGACAGTAAATCCAGCATCAACGGATTACCAATTTCGACTCACATGAGCATCTGCGTCCGCAAACATGTTGGTTAGGGTGAAAGAAATTGATGCTATTCAAATTTTTTGTGGCGTAATTGCAATGCTGCTTTCATACAACTTTGAAAAATATAAGTTAACGAAACTGGATGGTGTCCCTCAGGCATCTCTCGAAGTGATCGTTTGTTGCGAATTCTCGAATCGTCAGGTAAAGCAAAATCATTATGATGCAGGAGATGGCGCACCCATAACATCTGTGGCACTTGCTATATTCCCAGCATAATTGACATCATCAATGGCGAATCATTTTTTTGACCTGCACACCATACCCGTCTGATGTACCGAAGAACGTCGAAAGCGCTGGGCTTATTCGTTATTTCTGGCATTTTCCTCGTTTATGATTTTACTGTTCTCAGGTGTTTTTTGCCTTTTAGTTATTAAAACAAGAAAGCGGTGAGCCTATGCTGTCTGCGCCCGATAAGGAGAAGTTGAGCGCGACCAAGAGAAGTTGCGCGTTGGCGGGTCCGCTTGTTTAACAAATGTCCTTGCTAGCATTTTTGATATTTCCTTGTTCCCGCATCTGTGGTTTCGTGAATATAACCGCTTACTCATCACTGAGATACACTTACTTAGCTTTTTTCCCCGGGAGCCCCAGGTATGGTTCGTGATTTATCATCCAGTTCGGTGGGAATAGGATTAAAACAGGGATGCCTTGATTTTTAAAAACACAATTTTGCCTCGCATGGACCATAAGTTATCGATAAAGGCACTCACTGTACGAATAAATAACAGTTCTGACTGTGAGTAAATTCTGGGTTTTCTATTAGTTGTTTTTACTCAGTCATTCATGTGAAACAAAATTCCAAGATCTTTTTTCAGTTGGATTGGTACAATCCAGTATTCCTGCTCCCTCACTGTCACCGCTCTTGCGAATGCTGACGTCAGTGCAACAACTTCTTTTATATTTTGTGAAGAATGAGTGCCATATTTTCCATGCCACCCAGAAAACCTGCATACTCTGTGTCTGAAAACCGTCCGTGTCTAAATTTGCTTTCTTCACAAATAAGCACAACATCAGCTAATGGTGTTCTGAGAACCTGTAGGCAACCTGCTGGTATGAGCAATTCGTTGGTCGACAAGAAAACAATCATGATGGATCTCAATTACACGGATCACATCATCAACTATTTGTAAATTAGAAATAAAAATGGAATGATTTCGATATTTCATTCCCATGCGTCGATTTTTATGATATCAACAAGTGTGCATGCACAATATGTTTGCCCCTGAAGTGCAAAAATGGTTTGTAATTTGTGACAAATGAATCGATCTTTTTCAAAAGGTAACCGGTTCATTTGACCTTTCCCAATTCTATTCACCGCGACCATCCTGTCTGGACGCAAGCGCATTATTTCTAGACATCAGATGCACCAGGAAAGACAAATCCCAAAAATGGAAAAGTGTAATTATGTGGAGTAAAAGTTTGGAAACGGTTTTCTCCCTGTGTCAGAGAATCACATTTTTGGACTAGAGTTACCCTTTGAATACGATCGATTAAAATATTTTTGGTTATGAATTATAGTTATGAATTTATGGTTATAAATTATGATTCCATGATATTATAAATTATGATAAATTATGATTCCAACTGTTGTGTTCCAAAAATAATTATTTGAATAAATTAGCTCGACCTCTATATAGTGAGTGAAAATAAGTCAAAAGGAAATATTTCCAGAGGTGTTTGCCATTTGTGCTACAGAATATGGGAGATGGAGCAACTGAAATTTGCAACCTTCTACAACTTGTTCCTTCAAAATTGCCACCAATTCAAAGGAAGGAGTCCAAGCTCATGACAAAAGTAGAGACTAGTTATTTCTTTCTAAAAGAGAAAACTCTGAAAGGATTTTTTTTTCTGGATCCATATTCTAAAGACAATCGGCAAATTTCAGAAGAAGTAACCACCAAGGAAGTCAGACCAATGAGCCGAAACGCATCCACTCTGCATGTCGGGACACCTTTGAAAGCCAAGAGTACTTACTAAAGGTACATTATTCCTTCTCCACTTGGGAGTCGACTGCCAAGGAATTCCAATAATATAAGATACGAAATAAACGCAAAAATCATTGAAGCCGAGGTAGACCAAGGCCAGGAATTGGAAAATTGCCACAATCAGAGAAATCGACTGCTCACGGTAAGATCAGCATGGCGCACAGGTATAGAACTTAAACTGCAAAAAGATTGTATGAACTCATATGTTGAACAAGCCCAGGAATTGGAAACCGATTCGGCTTTAATCGATCATGGTCGATTAAAGATAGAGATAAAACCTTGCTATTTTTGACAATATAAATACAAGACCAAAACCAAGACAGATGGTCTAGGAAATAAGCCAGGTCGCAGATTTGCAGATAAAAGGAGAGCCAGAAATGCGACAATGTAAGACGAATTTTTGATTTGTTATCCATGTCAGTGTTATTTTCTGGAGACGTTAGCATCAAAGGGCTGAGACGCAGATTTTAAGATTTTGGTCAACAATCCAAATTCCGGTGAATTCTTCCAGGGAGAATATCTGAATATCTGAGCAGCGCCGCAAGCGTTTTAGTTGCAAATAATGGTCTGTTATACTCGTATCTGCAGCTTGTTGGGAGTTATGTGGCCACGGCACTATGGAAGGGCCCATTGTCATTTGCGCTCTCTCGAATACAATAGGTTGAGTTCTGCGAAACGCGGTGTCCAGACACAGATTCCGATCCGCCGGTCTGGAAATCATCATAGGGGAAACGGGAGAAGGTCACGTAATGAGTTTTTGAAACACTTGGTGAAAGAAATCTCGATCACTAGGCTGCAGGCAGCAATGGGTGTTGTTATTAAGAAAGTCAGAGATAAGTCCTCGGACATGAATATCCCTTAACTTCATGGGGCGAAGACGTGCGCTAAAATAAGTCGCGCCAAACCATTCTAGTATCCGACTCGTGTTTTGCGGAACGGAAAAGTCATCTATTCATTCCCTCTTAAAGCACAGTTCCTTTGGCTGATGCGATACTGATGGTCAGATCAACTGTGGTGAATAAAAAAAAATTGAAAAGAAAAATAGGCTAAAAAATAAAGAAAAATATTTAATCCACATATTATTATTTACAATTTTCAATTTTAAAAATTTTAAATCCCTATTTGAAAACTGAATAGTGTCATTGAACAGAAAATTACACATTCTAAATGATAAAGCACGTCTGAGATTTCAGATATTCTTGCTCCTCACTGCATATCGTCCAGCAAGGTACTCGGTATCCGCATAGACTTTTGGAATGGGTTGCCGACGTATGATTGCAAAAATGTAATTTGCATTTCAGTGATGAAAGGAAATCTTGTGCATTTAGTCTAATGTGTACTCCGGCTCTTTCACAATGAGACTGAAATCTTCCAAAAAGTTGTGCATGTTTCCAGGGACGCAATTTAAAATAAAGTAATCTCCATCTTCGCATGGACATCTATCTCATCTTGTAGTAAACATCGTTCTGGACTGAATATTCTTCAGTTGAGCGGAATAACTGCAGTAGCCGCCAAATGTTTCATCAAGTTAAATTGAATTGAAAAAGACGTGTTTTGAATTGGCATTCAAAAATGACGTGAAAACAAGCCAAGAATGGATTTCAAATACCTAAAATATGATTCATTCCGAATGTGGGAATCCGGAGACTCAGGGCATGCGAACAAGCGTTGCCGGATGGATGCTTAGCGCAGGTTATTACCTCAAAAACCACCTCTGTTGTCCGCATAATTCAAAACTGCGGCTATTCCACAACAAACTCTGTTGTGGAATGGCCACTTCATAATGGAAAGGCAGATTGCCGACAAAGTCAGTGTCAAAGCCAATGGACATTCCGGAGTCAACGAATTCGGAACGGAGAGCAGGTTCGTGTATTTATCCGTTCGCGGGGCTGTCACTGCATGAGATCGGAAAGGGAATTTGTTTGACGCTCAGCGCCACGTAACAGACCAGCAGTACACTTGTGCAAAAGAAATTTGTCGCGAGCATCATCGGGTTTATTACACTGAGAGCACGTTACATCCGACGTTTTTTACGTGTATCATTCAGACAATGTGGCGTGATTTGGGATTTTTTACAAAAATTGTGTAAAAAATAAATTTATACATTTTTTGACAATTAGGTATCAAAGATTGGTGATGTTCGGCCTCCTTTATGGAGAGAAAACATATTTATACCAGAGCAATGTTGAGCAATTTGGGTTATTCTAAAATGCGCCGCTGAAATACAAAAAGCGGCACACCCAAGATGCATCCGGACCAATGAAACACTGATTCGTGACAGTTGGTTTGATTGTATTTTGCTCCACATTCCCCTCACGTAGTAATTTTGTTTGACCAGTTAAAGGGCTCGTTCAAAGCCGTACACCGAAAAAAAAACGAAGGCAAGCGGTACGCATTTAAACCCTCAGTTATATGAAAAAATATCTTTACTTTTGTTGCAGATGCACGCTCTAGTACTGATGGATCCTCTGTGACCAGACCGTCAACTCCTATATCATTGAGAAATTTGCGTGATGAATTCGCTGGGAAAGCCGGTATGAACAACGATAATGTGAAATCATAGCTGAGATTTGCCTATTTTCGAAATGTAAAACAGCGTTTGGTGGTTTTTGTTTCACGTTCCTTTCACACAATGATATCAGTCCGTCAGAAGCGAAATATTTCAGACCGGTTGAGGGAAATTTTGAGCTTGGCATCCAGAGAAATCGCGGAATAGTACATTTCTTTCCAATCTGCATATTTCTCTTCGTGTTGTGACTTAGTATTCGAACCGTTTCATGGTTTGGTAGCACCGTAGAAACCACATAGTCGACAACTCTTTTATGGATACACTGTCTATTCTCATCTGCAAAATGATTGAAATTCAAAGGTGGCGATCTTGACCCAATCGAACACCTTTCCAGTTTGAGCTAATGACTGAACAATGCGTGTCGAGAGCATGAACAACCGAAAACTGACTGACTCCTGAAGACCGAATGTGTCCGCTTCATGCATTCAACATTATCCTGAAAAGCCAGGCAGAAGGTGAATTGCTAAGAGTGTTCTGCCTAAACTGTCTCCAATTACTCACTTGTGTGCTGACAAAAATATGTAAAAATTCTTTTTTTCACTAGATAATCTTGTCACGGATAGTTTGTCTACCAAGTCCCCGTTACTCGCGCAGACAGCTGCCCATTTAAACCGACAGCAATAATCCCTTACGGAAAAACGCAAAGTTTTTCGGTGGATTATCCATGCTTTCATTGAAAAAGCATGGTTTTCCCTCGAATATTTTGGCTCCATGGAATTACATGGGAATTTCATGTTATACATGATAAAATCCGTAACGGAAATGAGATTTCCACCATGAGATGGAAATCCCATGGTGAAACCATGGAATTCGGGCCAAACCTATCTGCATCACCTACATCATCTACATTTACCTGTATGTGCCCAAGGCCTAAAATGAATTATTTTGGGAGATACGTGAGATCCCGGAGGAGGTGCGTTCTTTCGCTTTTAACACGTTTCAAAATGGATCTCACGTCACTTTCGTCTATTATTTTTTTCTGATCACGTAACTTTTTTCTTTTTTTTTAAATGGAAATAACACAGTGTTTCAAAATCTATGAATGCGCCATGCAAATTCCACGAGTCTCAGCCAACATAGAAAATCCATGTTGAACTATTCACAGGAATATTCACCCATGGCTATTTACAGAGTTTCAGATGGGGCGATCTTCTGAGAATATAGCGAGGTGAAAAATAAGCAATCATGTGTCGACAGAGACACCGGATAGAGGAGGGAAGCACGCGATAAGCAAGAGAGGAAAGATCGGCAAAAGATGTTAAAGCCTGCTGCGTGCCGCAACAATTCATGTCAGCAAAAGTTTACTGTTCCATCTGGGCGTCTTTATATCTGGAGGATTTAACAATGACAATTTCATGATTAATATCAGTCCATTTAGCTCATTTCCCTTTTTGGTCTAAAGTGAAAGGCAAAAGTTTTCTCGCAACCTTCCTGAGTAACTTTCTCGAACTGAACAATTCTGCACGGTTTGCAATCCGAAATTCTGCAGAGAACATTTGCTTCCAATACTTTATAGGGTCCTTGCAATGGCGAAGGGTCCAGCAATGGAGAAAGGCGTTTCCCCCTCTTAAAGATAATACTAAAATCTTTAAAATCCGTCCAAAGCTTCTGAGACCTTGCATTATTTGTGATCTGAGTTCGGATCAGGACCGACGCACAAATGACTCAATCACGTTGTCGTTTCTCCATTGTATCCGCATGTTTTCTTTCTTCCTTTCTTGTCTTCAGTCGCTGAACGCTCATTTTTCTCCTTGCAAAAGAGGACCGCGCACAATGGCACTTTAAACAGTTAGGGTGCATCCTTACACCTAAGTACGTTATTCATGCCAACATAAACTATGTATATTTTTTCCAGCCGTCTGGAATTCGAATTTACAGCAATTTTTTATCTGACTTTACCAACACAGCAAATGAGACAGAACAGCAAAAGCAAGAACAGCTTCAGCTAGAGCGGCTAAGTCAATTGAAGCTTAACGAAGACCAGCAGCAGCCGGAGCAGAAGCAACAGAACCAGCAGACAAATGTGAATTTTAACAACAAGCTGTCCAATTTTCAAGGTAATTTACGTTCAACCGCGTGGAGTAGAGCTATTCCAGATAGCTACCCAGAAATTGTGGATGTAAAATACAGCATAAAGTCTGGACACTTGAAAATGCCCGATAGAATTCTTTTTGATTCAGAAAATTTATAAGTTTCTGCATGCAAGGAATAAACGTATTTGCAGGTGTTGCAGGAATTGCAGGTATTGCAATACCTGCAATTGCAGGTATTGCAGGTATTGCAGGTGTGCAGGTATTGCAGATGGAGGGAAGTTCCTATTTGTGAGCATCAGCTCCGCATGTACATTGTTTATGCCCAGTTTATCCAACGATGGTTAACTTTAATCAATGTTTAAATGACACTAAACGATCGATTTTGGATTTTCCATCGATAGTTAAATTCGTTGCCATGGAAATTAACCAATCGTTAGTTAAAGTTAACCATTAGTTAAATGCAACCGATGGTAAAGTTCTTCTGTTTATTGAAGAGTAGTTAGAGCTTAACCTATAGTTAAAACCTAGTAATCAGTGGTTAACTTTAACCATCCCTTTTCGCTGATTAGCTGTTGACAGATGTCATGCTGCAGTTCTGTCACGCTTCTTATAAAATCAAATCAAACTAATTTTAATTGGATAATCATTTCGGGAGCTTTGACTTGTGAAACACAGGATGTTGTTGCCATGGAAACAACTCGAATTTGATTGTTTTGGAAATGCTCATTGTCGGACGAAAATGGGAAAAAATTTGCTGTGGGAAATCATAACATTTCAATATTATTTTGCCATTTTCCACAACTTTTTTTGAAGAACCGATTCGTGAATTAAAAAATAAACATTACGCCCATTGTCAAGCATGAAAATATTCCTGGGGACTGCAGCATTTTGGACTAAATTATCCTGACCATAATTTTACTTGGCAAATCTGAAAGACAAGGAAATTCCGCTTATTAAATCAAGAAAGTTGAATCGAATTTAGAGACGAATGAAACTCAACGTCCATGTAAAATCATTGTGCATCATGCACACATTCTGACATGTATCTATTCCAAAATTGTAATATGATTTGTCAATAGGTACCTATCACATCCAACAGAGAAGCGCTTTTAAAAAGATGAAATGAAGTTTGCTGCGACTGCGATGAGAACACAATCGCGTTTTTGGTTCATGAAACTGGGAAAGTTCAAGGATATCGGCAGAGTGATAAGGACCTTAATCCAGGCAAAACACAGATTAAAATCACAATTTAAGCCTTCTTTAGTGACGATACTGCAGAGAACATAACTTCGAGACGAAGTCCGATGCTGTCTCGGAAAAGACAGTATTCAAACCCATGAAAGGAGAGGCGCACTGAAAAAAACAAAAAACAAAAAAATCCCCCGCGCCTGCCCGTTCGAATCACACCAAAAATAAACTGAATATAGTATGCTGAAAACGTTTTCCGGATCGTAACACATCGGGGAAGGATCCTCAAACTATATAAATAACAAAGAACAGGCCACCTCTGAAGACCAACAACACAGAGCACTGCACTTGTCCCAATCCGTGCGCCAACAATCAATTTCAACACAGACGCCGTGGCAAATGTTGTAATTTTTATTGAAAATTCGTTTCCATGGTAACAATGAGACACAAAAACGCGAAGTCAATGAAAATAAAGTGCTTCGGACAAGTTATGGAACGCGCAAAAAAGGATCTGGCAAGAAGCAAAAATAAATGTTGAGAAAATGCGCGAATTTCGATGGTTAAAAATGGCCGCCAATTTTGTCAAAATTGTGTTTAACCATACGGGCAGTCAATAAGTAACCACCGTTTGTTTCCTGTGAGTGAATCATTCATAATAATGTTTAAACCTGACTCAGGTTTTGTACCTTGATCTTTTAGCTAGGTGTATGTGAAATTTCAAGTGTGTGTGTCCAACGGTTACATTATAGCTCAGCTGTTTGTTGACCCTGTTTTATCAACTGGCTGTAAACCATGGAATTTTCTCACGAAGAACAAAAGGAATTGATTAATTCTTGTTTGCACGTGGGGAAAAGGCGGCTGATTTTCACCGACAACTGAAAGAAGTTTGTGGGGACAACCCTCTCTGACGGTGTGTTTCGGCAATGAGTGAGGTCCTTCAAAGAAGGAAGGACAACAAGGAAAGACGAGGCGCACTGTGGGAGGCTGAGGCAAAACGACAATCGAAGCATTGGAAGCACCCGGATTTCCACCACCCAGGAAAGACGTGTGGAGCCGTCACACGATAAAGTTCTTTACACCATTTTCAGGGACAGGCGTGGTTTGATTTTGACACATCCTGTCCCCAAAGGTCACACAATCACCGGCCAATACTGCTGTGCTCTCCTTCAAAATCATCTCCTACCTGTCATTGTCAAACATCGCCCGAACCATGACGGAACGAAATTCATCCTGCACAACACTGGGACAATGCGCCACCACATTCAGCCATGTTACACAAGGGTTTTTGGAGGAGAAGGGGATCAAAATTCTTTCGACATCCTCCGTTTTCCCCTGATTTCGCCCCGATTGACTTCTGTCTTTTCCCGAATTTGAAAAATGGGCTTCGAGGACAACGATATCCTTCGAGGTCCGCCCCAGTAGCAGCTATTTACCAGTTTCCATCGTTTACAGCCAGTTGATAAAACAGGGTCAACAAACAGCTGAGCTATAATGTAACCGTTGGACACACACACTTGAAATTTCACATACACCTAGCTAAAAGATCAAGGTACAAAACCTGAGTCAGGTTTAAACATTATTATGAATGATTCACTCACAGGAAACAAACGGTGGTTACTTATTGACTGCCCTTAGGCTAACCTGTATGGTTAACTTGCTAATCAATGATTAGCTAACCACAGGTTAACTGGAGTTTAACTATCGTTGGATAAACTGGGCATTAACAATTTGCAATCGTAAATTGAGTTATATCCTTTCGTCTTCATTGTGAAGTTGATCTACTAAGCTTATTTTAAAAAGCAAATATCAAATTGATGATGGGCATTTTGAATCACGGCAATCAATTTCATTGAGGTGTCATCATTTTTTAAATTGTTTTTCCATTGGAGGTTTTTACTTTCAAAATGCAACGGCTGTATTTAACGCATTATACAGCACGAGCAGAGCTTCCTGACGTAAGAAGTTGCCGCATTCTGCCTTCATCCATTGCAGAAATAGTTCATGCATAAAAGTCGAAGATGGCAGTGCGGGCGTTAGTTACTGGCTTGCTTTCATGGACAAAATGCGACCGCGAAAACTGCCGAAAGCATTCGAGTTTCGAAACCAAATTTTGCGGAGAGGTTCTTGAGCACTAGATGAAGATTGAGTTTGATTATGAGAATGATCTATGACTTGGAAGTGACAAAAAAGGTCACGAGAAAGGACACGATAGGCACGAGCATAGTGTCCTTTGGACGAGTCGTGCTCTGTGAAGGCCCATCGGATCCGAGCATTGCAAGAATGAATGAATGAACTTGTATTTGAGGGGATTTCCCCTTATCATACACAACATACAAAAAGGTTACAGTTCAATGATTAAACAGATCAAGACCAGGTAAAGAAGTGGGAATAAAGTGGTTGTGCAAATCTTGGAAACAGGTTACACAAAATCTACTATGAGGACAGAAATCTATACCTACGGAGCTCCCATTGAGGGGCAAGAAGGCAAGGACTGCTGAGTAAATCGAAACCCCGATTTCAAGATTGCTCCAACGAGGTTGTTTTGATGGTGCAATGGTTAGCGCGCTCGTCTCGAATGCGAGAGTTGTCAGTTCGAGCCCAGGCGTCGGCTGAATTAATCAAAATGTGGAAAAACGATGCCAGCAACATACACAAACATGCATGTACAACACGATCTCCAATGTTTGGAGATGTTTGAAAAACTGTTTTTAAGTGCAGAATTATAATTCCCCTATTGCCTTTCAGTCCGCCATCCGATATTTGGATATTCAAATGCTCCTTTTTGGCGGCAAAGAAAAATTTATGGTCCCAACGTTTGGCAAATTGAACCACCAATTGAGGCGTAATTTTGTCGGTGCCGCGGCAACTGGTTTTTCCAAATACGGATAATCATTCGATAAAGCCCAAAAACGCTTGGAGGGGAAAGTCCCCTAACCCCATTTTTTCCTTTTTTTCGTTTCCATCCAAATTGAGGCTTTTAAACTGTTCGTGCCGCACAACTTTTTGGTTTTTCAGAATCGTCTTCCTGGTTCCCGCACGAAATGCCTGATTCCATTTTGTATGTGATCTGGCGAAACTGCTTGGAAGTTGGTGTCAATGCATAACCACCTTTTTGGCTTTCGAATTAGAAAACTGGGTTAATTACTGAAACCAGCCCAGCCAAGGACCTTTTAGCAACCTTGACGCAAAAGATGCAACAGCCCAAATACGAAAAAGCAATCTTTCCTGTCTCAGATTGAAATTTTGAAACAGCGGGCCGGTCTTTCCGTACCTATTCTTCGCCTTGGCGTAACACGCTGGTAACATAAAACAGCGCCTCTATCGGAAGCCGCGTGAAACTCGGGCAATTGGAATGCGGTAACTTCTTAATTCAAGAAGCATGGCTCGAGCTTTCCGTTTCGGATTGTTGACCACGTGCTAAAATCATACCTTCATGAAGAGTCGTCCGTTTTTGTTCTTTGAGCTTCACGGGTTTTCAGAAAAAAATGGATCTTCATCCTGAAGTCGAACGTTGCAACCGGCTGTGGTGGCTTTCGGCGAAGTCGGTTCCATCGATTCCGGAAACAGGAAAGCAAACACTGCGCCAACCTTTCCCATAAGCTTGTTTACATTAATTTGAGGGCAGCTGAGACACCTTGCGTCAATAACCGCTAAATTCTAATCTGAAAATTATTTGGACCAACCTTTTAGTCGTCTGCCCATTGTGTAGACTTATCTCGTCTATGATGCCATATGGCATCACAACTTTTCAAGTCTGTCTGCTTCTGCAGCCTCATATTCAATTTTTGAAGTGTTTGGAACAACTCCTTTGAAGGCATGTTTACTTCCGATGACACGTTTATTGCAAAGCCCAGTACAATGTCTTCATTCGGAGAATCGGAGTTGTACAACCAAAATCGTAAAAAATGATGAGAGGCGGTCTCCTTTGTCGGCGTGTCAAAGAGAAGCCGACCTGTCAATCAAGGCGCGAATTGCGGACGATCCATCTTCACACTTCCGCCAACAACTTCCCAGAAATCCGATGAAAAATGTCATCAGATGCGGTCTGTCGGCGCCGTCAAAGGATTGAAAAAACGTTTTCGAGATAAACGCACATTTATGGATTGATATTATTATTGTTTCCTACGTCGGCATGCCCTCTGTTTTTGACTTTGAAATTTTCCCGCCATTTTGGCATGGTCCCTGTATCTCGGGTAGGGATTGCTAAAGTGCCATTTTTTGCGAAACCGCCCGGCAGGGCTTGGAGTGACATACCCCCCCAGGCTAAATTTGGCCTAGGACACTTTTTTCCCGCCCAAATATCGATCCTTTATGATGCCAAATGGCATCATAGACAGGACCAAACATTTCGGAGCAGCAGGCGAGCAAAAAACACCAAAATTCACCCCAGATAAGCCTGCTGTTCGCATGTCAATTTGACAGGGTTACAGTTGACACTCAGCAATACAATTTGGTGGCATTTTCGACAAGATGTCAAAGTGGGGTGTCATTCCAAAAAAAATCGACATGTTTTAACCAAACAGCGAGACGACTTTCGGGTTGAAATTTGTGATGCCATATGGCATCATAGACGACTTAAAGGTTCCTGCAATAGTTTGCAGATTTGGTTTTTTATCGCCACTTGTAAATGTCCATTAGTTGAGATATCATGTCTCTTGAGCATCAAAGGTCGCCTATGAATTGCGTATATATATAATGGACAAAATTTCCTCAATCCAGGCTTTGGTCATAGCGCGACGCGCTCCCCATTCGAAATCATTGAAAGTGTGAAATTCTGTGTTTTGAGGCGGCAAGTTCGCAGCCAAAAACGCATGTGTCCTTGATTCTGCCAAGCTTCGTCCATTTTGATCAGTTTGGTTTCAAAATTGTGACAGTGCTGAGGAAATGCAACTTTGAGCATACAGGGCTATTTTCATCCCAGTAAGTTTTCTTTTTTTCATCGATGATAAAAATACAGTCTATTTCCCCTATGGTTATCTTCCTGCCAAAATAATAGCTCGTTAAAATGCCGGCAATGATGCCAATTTTATCTTTTCCACCGCTAAGGTTGATTGCACCTTGTCGCTCTAATGAATTGGACATTGTATAACTCGAGGTGCATTTTGGCGCAAACGGATTGGTTGGAATTTCCAAGCCATCCGTGAGATCTCAAGAGGTTCCGGACTGTTAGATTCACCCTCTTTGGCACAAGACATGACATCCGAGCTCCCTTTCTTTTGCCACTCTTACAATTTAGCCTCCCCATTTCTGTTTTTCTTCGACGCGCTATACCACAACTAAAAACGTGAAACGTGTGAATCCAGACGCTTCGGTTTACATTACGAATTACCTTTAAAATTTGCTTAAATTCAGGTGGATCACGGACAGTTGATTTGTCAGCTATATCACAATTTACAAGATTTCTGACTCCTCAGAATAATCCGAACGGTATTTTCAGCCTCCATGCCACATATTTTATTTTATTTACAGGATGATTCAAAAGTCACGATGAATGCTATCTGTTGGGCTACTTGTTGAATTCTGTTGCAGTTTCTGGTCATCTCTACAACTCTGCAGTAATTTATTTTGTTCCCGGACTAAAGTTATCGTCAAATTGCGCGAAAGTTCTTATCTGGAGTTGCAGCATGCTGGAGTATTAGCAAGCTGAGCGTGTAAAAATTGTTCCATCTCTGCGGTGACAGCGATAGAACGTTGCATGCTGCCAGTGACATCTGCCACAAGCGCCATCCGGACCAGGTCATGTGGTCAACATATGCATGTCAAGAGGTCATGCCCAGGTTCCAAACAACGGGCGCAGAAGCAACCGAAATTATGCCACTGGGCGGTTGAGCAAACAGATGATGGGACGAGTGTTTGCTCGAGAACAATAATTCTGGTAGAAATCCAGACGCTTTTCGGGGTCCAATGAACGCAGTTACTTGCAGTGGTGACGGCTTGAAATTATTTGAGGCTTGAAAGCAAGGAGTTCTGAGTATGCGAAACACGGAATTCTGGCTGCTGCGCCAATTTTCGAGTTGACGTACCTTCATCTTCTTCCATTGCCTGAAAATGTCATGTTCGTGTCCGGCGGTCGGAATTTGTCTTCTTCGAGGAGTAGAGTCCCCTTAGTGTTTTTGATGGAGACTGCCCGTCCCAACTCACGAGCATATTTTTACGAGCTTTTTAATGCGAGGGACTTTGCCTTGGCCACGCTGGGCCCAGCAGCAGGTTGCCCTCATATACGGAAAAATAGGAAATTTCATATCGCAAACTGCCAATTCAAGGCGAATTTTATTCACACTGAGCAGCCCGCAGATCAGGGCTTGATAACGCCCGACAAATCAAAATAAAACAGGACAGGCTGTCCACAAAGAGCAGTATGCTCTTGCAGTTCTGCCAGACTGGGGGCATCTGGGAATTGTCTAGTTTTCTGGAACATGACCACCAACCACTTCATTGACATGCATTTGGGTCTAGCCGATCCGGTTGGCCTTCCGGGAGATTTCGCTGACAACTTGAAACGTTCTATCGTTGTCTCAGCAGAGACGAACAATTTCAACGTGCTCAGCTTGAAAATACTCCGCCATGCAATAACTCCAGACAAGAACTTCCGCGAAACCGACGATAACTGCATCCTGGAAACAAAAGAAATTCCTTTGGCGTTGCAGACAGAACCTGGAACAGCAACAAAATTCAACAGCGGGCCAACAAATAATTTTTATCGTGACTTTTGACTCACACTGTATATTATCTTTTATTTTACGTTGATTACCTTTATCTTTCAACTTCCGATCGTCCTTACAACTGCTGAATTTGTCTATTGAATATCTATTTTTGCATATACAGTATGTAAAAATCTAAAGGCTTGAGAAGGACTGCAGAATTCGCTGAAAATTGCGAGTGATAAGCTATGATCGGTGCGCTGATTAATCTTCCT
Source organism: Sinentomon sp. SZTP_YWyxl (assembly GCA_030068105.1). NCBI lineage: Eukaryota > Metazoa > Arthropoda > Protura > Sinentomata > Sinentomidae > Sinentomon > Sinentomon sp. SZTP_YWyxl. Next base: position 1,311 of record JASGXE010005127.1, on the reverse strand, counting down.
GGGTTTTTGGTTTGTCGGCATCTACAGGGCGATCTGTTTGTTTTGTAGATGTCCGCAACGAGCCGCATTTTTTTTGCTTTTTTTCCTAAAAAAAATAAATAAAATAGAACATTCATGTTTCGTCGTGGACAAATTAAAGAAGTGTAAGAAACTTTAATTTCTACTCCTGAGATATTCCACTTAAACCCCATTGTTGTTCAACTTTTCCATTTCTCTATTTTCGCTTAGCTCCCTTTTATTTGTCCAAGGCGGTTTTTTTTTTCAAACAATGTGAAGTTAAAAATTTCGAGTGCAAATGCAGCTTGTGTTCAAATTGCTCGCCAATCAGCAGCGATGCAATGGAATTCTCGTTGTTCCCATTCTTGCAGCACATTGGCAATATGTTCTGGGGTGATTTGCCTGGTGACTCGCTCTATTGCAGCCTGTAACTCCTGCAGATTGCGGGTGTGGTTTTTTGTTGGATTTCCGATACCCCCAATAAAAGAAATCCAAAGATGTAAAGTCTGGAGATCGTGGCGGCCACTCACGAGGGCCACCTCTTCCGATCTACCAAGAAGTTGGGCGTTTAGAAACTCCTCAATTTAAGAATGAAATGGGCGTGGCCCCCGGCGAAGAGTTGTTTGCGATAAGATGGTTATGCACTGCGGGGTAGACATGTTGCTGGAGGAGCTGCAAATATCTGTCTCCCGTCAAGTTTTCCTGAAGGAAAACCCGAAAAAGGGACCAATGATCAGTTCCTGTTTTGTTGGTGGTTTCTTGGCCGTGGAGAACGAAAGTAGCCTCATCTGGGAAGCAGATTTTGAGGTGAAAGACCGGGCCGGTGTCGATCTGTTATCCGAATCAATAATCATCATCGATTTCTTATCACAACTTTCAAAAAGCAGAACAAAAATGAACTTCCTGCTCACCCAATACCATAAATTCATCTTGCGATTTTCCTTCGCTCTTTCCTTCGCTCTTATCAAAAACAGCAGCGCCTGTGTTTTGCCCGTCTCCGCCTGAGGTCAAAGTTCACAGCCAGTGCGGCAGAATTGCACACTCGCACAGAGGCGTACCAACCAGCAGCGTTGACAGCGCTGTTCACCTATGTTCCCGCAAAGCTTCCCGTGCGGATGCAAAGGCCAGCCGAGTCTCATCATTGAGGTGGATTCAACGTGGATTCAACGCGGGTGAGTGCTGCGTGATTGGCAGCTGATGTCACAACAAGGGAAACAAAGTTGAATTAGAGCGGCTGGTTGAATGTTTTCGATGTGTTGCATTCAGTCGTCGCAGCACTGTGGGAATCATTTAGCTACACTCTAGATCACGCAC
>JASGXE010005126.1:0-24964 GCA_030068105.1 Sinentomon sp. SZTP_YWyxl | reverse complement strand
CGGCAAGATTCAGATGGTGTTAGGCAACAGCAGGCAGAATCTGTTTTTACCTTATAATTTCATTTTTAAACAGATCACAATAGCCGATTTTGTGGCCTTTGACGACAGGAAATGAGAAAATCAAGCAGTTCTTTTCCCAAAAATGACATTGAAAACTTTTGTCACGAGAGTCAAAAATGTGATCCCCTGTGTGGTGGGGATTCTCAGTAATTCCAGTATTTCCATTCAGAAAAGATAGGACCGAGCCCCCATAAACCTTTTTTATGGTTAACTGTAAACTTCAGCTGCTTGTTTGCTGTGCGCTGAGAGAAATTTGAATGCAGCTCTTTGCCATGTGCCAGCAAAATTTCAGAATTTTAAGCCAGTTCCAAAAAACGAGTCCACAAAGTTCTCCTAGTTCCGAGGGAAGGAGAACCAGGTACTTCAGAGTTTGCACACACATGGGCAAAAGTAGTGAGAAAAAGAGCCGAATCATACTTTGCTGTTTAGCATTTTGACCTCAAAGAACAATCGGAGGTAACTTTTTGATTGCCCCATGCAGGTCATGACATCGCTGCGATAGATAGAAACAAAATTGCAGTCTCACATGAAGACACCCGAAATGATCTGCATGAAAAGCTCCAGACTTTAAGGTACAATTCTCCTTTTAACTGGTTGGAGGAGATTGTGGGGTTGCAACCTTTGGGCCACCAAAGATAGGCATCTATAGGGTGGACCAAAAGTCCCTTTACATTCCTATTGTTTCTCCAAAATATCAGAGTGTTCTCCATAGTTGTCCCTGCACATCCTTATATGCGTCGCCATGTCCTTCCGGACATCTTTTGCAGCATTGCACGGGTCAATGTACCGAATGCTTCCCGAACTGATTTTCGAACTGATTCCCAAAAGTCCCTTTCCGCTTTGTTGAATTGCCTCTGATTGTTTGTTTTTTTTTTGTCAAATCTGTGCCCCATAGAGAATTATCTATGTTGTCAAATCTGGGCTTCATGGCAGCCATAGCGTCTTGGCGACAACAGTTTCTTGGCGGTTAAAGCTTCTTGCCGCCATTTCATTGCTGGCAAGAAAAAAACAAACAATCAGAGCCAATGCAACAAAGCGGAAAGGGACTTTTTGGAATCAGTTCGGGAATCAGTTCGCCAATCAGTTCGGGAAGCATTCGGTACAATGCTGCAAAAGATGTATGGAAAGACATGGCAACGCATAACGATGTGCAGGGACAACGATGGAGAACACTCTCGATATTCTGGAAATAGGTTAGTGTAAAGGGACTTTTGGCCCACCCTATATATCTGTATTCGAACACCCCACCAAGTGGTTGGCAAAAATCTATGGGATATCTGATACTACCTGGTCCAAAATTGTGGAATGAGTCCATGGAACTTTTTTAGCGGATGTCCCTCAAAAGGGGAGAAATTTAGCTCTGGTATGAAAAAATATTTCTTATGAATGACATCAGAATCTCTCCAAAAATTGCGTAATTGCCAAGAAAATATTGTGATACTTTTTTCTTTTTCGTAGAATTCCAAGTCATTTCGCACAGAAATCTAAGGTCATAACAAACAGTTAGGTTACTTGGACAATTTTTGTCCGGTAAAACCGGAAAGGTATAATGCCATGAGAGAACGAAGTCAACATTCTGGTCACGAGTAGGCAACTACTTAACTAAACGAGAATGGCCACTTTTCAGATGTAGGTTCAATTCAGATGTAGGAACAATTTCACGTTGAGTGCACAATTAAGCCAGTGCAGCTGGTTATCACACACTCAAATTGGTACTGATAAGTTATTTAAAGCAGTCAACACAAATGTTTAGCTCCATTTATTCGTAGTGCACAACTTAGAACTCCAGACAGTCATTAGGATGCCCGCATCAATTCTGCAGATTTGCTGTGGAAAGAAAAGACAGGAGAGATAGAACTGCAAGTCAAATGAGTTTCATCTGTCACATTTTCAGTTTTCAGTGGTGGTGATGAAAACAATTTCGTTTGCATACCATCAAAAAAGTTCAAGAGTTCAACCATGCACCAATCAATCGTTTTTTTTGCATGGAAAAACTGAAGAAAGAAACAAGAAGAAATCAGAAGAAGGTAAAAACAAAAATCAGAAGCCTTCCAACCTTTTCTTTCTTCGATTCATGCTTCGGAATGTTTGTATCTGCTGGAAAATTTCCTCTGCTGTTCGGGCATTCCTTTTCACGTATCTTTGGTGGCCGAGTGTCCGTCGAATTGACCCTGGTTATGTTAGGTTGTGGATCCACAGAAGTACTGCTCCAAATATTTGTGACCCTGCCTGCTGGTGATGTGACCGCTGCAGTCTTGTCATTGCGAGGAGATCCACAAATGACATTCTTTGCTTCGGTACCTTTCTCATCCATCGCAACTGACTCAGACTCCAATGTTTCTTTTAGCCCTTCAAAACTATCACGACCCGTTTTCAACACAGGCAGAAGGACAGCATTACACACGTCGTCAATTGCTGCCTTAGCTATGTTCGGAATGTCGGTTACGGATTTGACCACTTTGTCGACATTGTTTTGCATGTTAGAGAGTGTCGAAACGGAAATGCTGGATTTGGACCGTATCCGCTGGTAGCTACTGTCCGGAAACAACGAATAATCTTCAGATGTTGCAGGCTTGTCGATGCAAATGCTGTGCCTGAGCTTCGACTGAGGAACAGAAAGAGAGTCCGCTGTGGTGGCAGGTTCGGGCGGTGGTCCAACGGGAGATGTTACAGGTGTCAATAGCTCTTCGTCGAATGCCTTCGGAAATGCATTTCCATCGCGGAAAACAGTGGAAGAAATATCACTGGCATTGTCATCGTCAAACGACGCCCGAAGGTTGAGTTCCGGGAAAGTTTCATCCTTTGCCAAAACTGAATCCTGACCGGGAGATGGCAATGTCAACAGGTCCTGTTGACCATCAATGGAATGCTGTGCACTTAGTGTAATCAACGGGTCGGGGAGGTAGTTGACAGAAACAGGTGGTGATGCCAGGCCACCAGTTTCCGTAATACTTTCTTTCACAGGCGACAAAACTGAACCACGATAAATACGAGGCATAGGTCTATCAATTCTGAAAGTAGATATAAAGGCAGGAATACAAGTTTCATGAATTCCCGAAATGGTTTTTGCTGCTGTTCGTATTTCGCAATCGTGCACAACAATCTTTCAACTCTGTTACTGAAATCTGTGTCCAAAATAGGTTGAAGATACTTAGTGGTGTGACACGATATTGCCAAAGGCTCTGACAGTAAAAAAGAGAGAAAAAGAAAATGAAAGCTCACTGTAAAAAGAGATCAAAGCTAAATTCCCCGATTATTTTCAGCACAAAGCAGGTGCAACATATCCGGATGCAAACTAATACTTAGCAAAGTCATTGCTTTCTGAGGTGGATTTATTTATCAAGGATCACTTTTGTGATCCAGCCACTCTGGAAAAACCCAAGTTGGCCAGCGTAGAAGTTGAAAAAATCAAAAAATGTGTTTTCCATTGATCCTGATTTGGCAAGGGAAGGCAGGCATGTTGGTGCAAGATTCAAGACTGTGTCAACAGAATAGCAAAAATCAGCAATAAACAGTGCAACGTATACCATACTTTGGGATCATGTTGTGAAACTGCAAGTTCCCACCTCATTTTTCGTTTCCGACAGAGCAGGCAGCCTTCTAAAATTGCATGCAAAACCATGGTAGCCTTCTAAAATTGCAAAACCAAAGACTAAACTTTAGAAAGAAAAGTCCACATGAGATCAGGTTACATTAGATGGCGACTGATGGTTTCATGACATGCTGTCACTTCCTTAAAAAAAGCTGGTTTTGCCCCGTTTTTCCCACAAAAAATGAGCCGGAGCAACATTTTTGAAAACTCAAAGTCATGTTTCTTTCATGGCAAGATTGCAACAACATTTGTACCCATATCGTCTGCGGAAATAAATTACATATCAGCAAGACTTACTTTGGCAAGTCCTTTGTGCCCTTGACCCTCATGTAAGCAATATCAAAGTATATTCCAGCTTTGGCAACCAACTCTAATGGTGCAATCACACCATACGCTTCAGCACCATGTTCAATAACAAAGGGATCCGAAACATTAGGATCGAACATTATTGTGTTTGGAGTAACCAAAAGGACGCCAGACACAACACCCTGAAAATAGAAAGTAGAAACTGCATTTAATCCCCTCTAAGGTTTCTGCGGAATATTATGCCACCACTGTAAAAAATGAAACTGTCCAGGCATGCTGTTGAATTGGAGATTGCCAAATGTGATCTCTTAAGCCCCCTAAATTTCAATCTCTGTGATTGTTACCTATTTTGCAAAAAAACTGTGTACTATCACAGTGCGATTTAATCAAGCGATACCTGGCTTTTTCCTAATGCAGTAGATTTGAACAACTCTGTACCACCCCTGATCAGTCTACAGTGCGATTTAAAATTAACTGGACAAGATGACTTCTTTCCTGTTCTTGGTGAGGGTTAAGTGTTAAGGTAAGAGAAAGCTTGTGGAGATTGGCATCGATGGCAAAAAGGAAAGCAGTATCATTGGTTTTTGAATGCCTCTACGAATGTCTCTCTCTCATACCTTTCATGTCATGCACTAGAGTCAACGTGATCAAAGAAGTCCACACATGCCCACATGATAGGTTTTGGCCATCGGGTCTGGCATGAAGAATTTATGAAAAGTTGGGGAAGGTGGTAAATTTTGCCAAACCTTTTGGAAGGGTGATGTAAACTGTCAGCGTCACTGGCGACAGGCTCAATTTGAGCATACCATGTGAAAAAAGGTTGGTCCACTTTTCTTTTAAATCATACTTTCGTATATTCAATGGCTCTTGAGTTTGCACGTTCACTGTTTCAGAACCTCCAGAATAACAGTGTTATACCCTGTTTACATCTGTTTTTTAATGATCATTAAAAAGTTAATGATCATTAATTTCGCAGGTGTAAACGCTTTTTTCGAGTTTTTTCGATTAATGAAGTTCCGGAACATAATTTTTTTCAGTTTTTGTCATTAATTTTAGATGTGAACGCCCAAAATTCGGGAACGTCATCAGGAAGATCATTTATTTTAATTATGTTCCGAACATAATTTATTTTTAATGACGTTCAAAATGTTCCGTGGTTTTTGCGGTCGCTTGAGCACTGGAGCTCAAATTCGACAAATCATGCTGCTGAAATGTTGCTGGCGATTCAAGGACACCATATTCCAGAAAAGAAAAAGACGAAATAGCTTCGAATACCCACCAAAAACGAAATACTTTTTCTATGGAATCTGAAAATTTTTGTAAGCGGCTGGGTATCGAACCCGGGTCCCTCTCGGTCTGCAGTCCGAACGCTCTACCACTGAGCTATACCCCCGAGCTTGAAGTTGTGTTCTAAAAGAATGCTCATATTTCACTGCTGCTGTTTCCGGCAATGAAATTTTCAAAGGGAACGGCAAGCGCAATCCGCAGTCTTTTTTAATGATGTTTGGCGAAAATGCAAATGTAAACGGGTCAAAATAAATGATCATTAATCGACCGTTTCGATTAATGAGCTTCATTTTAATGATCATTAAAAATTCAGATGTAAACACGGTATTAGCCTACCTACCCGTAAATATGATCCTAAAATTTCCTTTGGGCACTGCTTCATGACAGAATCAATGTTTTAAACAAAATTAAAACAGGTAAGGTTCCAGCTGTTACAGATTGCGGGTCCTGGCCATATTTCCATCGAATGTGCCCTCACGTCGTCTGCTTAATAAGATTGAACCAAAAAAAGAGAAGAGCGCAAAGGGCTGACGTGGTGCCCAGATTGTGCAATAAGCAATAGCTCTTAAGAGAGATGCAGCTGCTGCAATTGAACGTGTCCTTGTCAAGAACAATAACGACGGAAGCGAATAGCTTTGTTTCTGTTGAAGGGTAAGTCAGAGAGCAAAAAAAAAGCAGAGGGATGAGCAAATTGCCCATATTGAGCCACATTGCACTAATACGAGGTGCATAACGAAAGTTCATGGAATTTTGTTTTCCCCCAAATCAGTGGTGTGTTATGGGTCAGGTGTACCATGGACCTTTAATTTGCATCCATCTGGTGTCTACAGGACTTTATTTGGCAATCCTCACCCTCTTACATTTTGTTCCAGGGTTTCTTGAAAAGCGGCCTTTTTCAGCACTGCCTGCAAATGAAATGTACCTCGCAGGGTGGGAGTGATCTGGAATGTTGCCTCTGCCTTGTGAACAGTGCTTGGAACTGGGTTCACAAAAATGAAGCAGGGTTTGCTCTTTATTAGTGATTTTGTCCCACAGTGGCCGAGAGTTTGCCACCAAATGTGTCAGCATGGTTGGCGTTTGGCTCAATGCTGCGGTTTTTGTCATCGTCAAAAATGTGTTGGATCCGATGTGCACTGACCAATGTCGTTCCCAATTTGGAAGGCGTGTTACAGTTGATGGGGGACGTGTCGAGATGTCTGTGGTGAGAAAGAGCATAGTGCATGAAGCGAAATTACTACAGAAAATCTGAGACTGTGGTCAATGCACAACGGATCCCACACATTTTTGACGATGACAAAAACCGCAGCAGCCAAACGCCAACCATGCTGACACATTTGGTGGTAAAATCTCGGCCACTGTGGGACAAAATCACCAATAAAGACGAAGCCGTGTTTCTTTTTTGTGAACCCAGTACCAAGCGGTAGTCACAAGGCAGCGGCAACATTCCGGATCACTCCCACCCTGCGAAGTACACTAAGAGCTGCCATTCCATGGAAAAACTTATAATTTGCAGGCAGTGCTGAAAAAGGCCTCTTTTCAATAAAACCTGGAACAAAATGTAAGAGGGTGAGGATGGCCAAATAAAGTCCTGTCTCCTGTGGACACCAGATGGATGCAACTGAAAGGTACATGGTAAACCTGACCCATGGCCATAACTCACCCCTGATCTGGGGGAAAACAAAATTCCATGAACTTTCTGTAGGCACCTCGTATGGCTTCAACCTCATCCACAAGTCATGGTTTTCCATCATGAAAAAAAGCCAAGATTGGGTGCACATAGACCCCACCCCACATTGCATCAATCTCATGCGTATCAAGAATAGCCAGCAACACTAAGAGCTATAAAGGACAAGTACGGGGCGTTTCCCAACTAATCGAAGATGTGGTGTACCTCCCTATTGTCGACATCAATGCCGGAATGACCAACCCCTACCCACATTTCCCAACAACAAGAGATGGGGAGAGAAAGAGCGCAAGTGATGTGATGGCGTAGTCTTGATACCAATAAAAAAATAGCTCTCAAAACAGACCAAAAATAACTGGGATCTCATCTAGGATGTTTCTTAGACACATACAGGGTCTCTTCAAAAGTTCACTTCCTGTTGGCAATTCCCATTCTGGTTCTGGATATTTATCCGTTTCAGACCCTATCTGGGGCACCATGTCGGGAGGATAAATAAAATTAGTATAGGTTCCATTCCACACCCGTGAGCAGTAGAATGCAGACAACATGAAAAGTACACAAAATAGAACAACCGAGCTATCCATGTAACATTCATTTTAGACACCATGTATATAAATGGGACATCGAGGACAGTCGCGTCATCCATTTAACTCTGCAACATTGAGTTGAGACACCAGGTATGGGATATTTGGAAAAGTCTGTTTGCATTACTCAAACATGCATTGATATTGGCTGCTGTCACACTACGCATTACTCTCCCCTTGCTCTTCCAGAGAGAGAAACAAACGCATTGCACCACTTCATCCATCTCACTGTGCTTCACACCTCATTCTCCTCTTGCTCTCCCCAGAGAGATCAAATGCATTGCGCCACTGCAACCATTTCTGCCTTGTGTACTCCACCCAGGGCTTAAATTGACCGGGCTCCCTCGGGCTCTCAGAGCCGGCTGTCCTTTTTCTTTTGAGAGGTGGCAGCCCTTGCTCCTTTGTGCATTTCGCCACCCTTCGGGAATTTGAATACTGTAAGAAACCAGAAGAGGAAGGGAAGAATAGAATGAAGGAATGTATTCTTCAATTTTTGGGGGGAGACCCCATATCAATTTGAAATGCGACATAAAATGTCAGACAACCGAAGGGCCCAAAAGCCCTTTTCAAATTTGTCTTGCCCTTTTCAAATTTTGGGAGCCGGCCGTTTTTATTTTACAATTTAAGCACGACTCCACCCTCTCACGCCCCTTGCTCCCTCCCAGAGAGAAGAAATGCATGCATTGCGCAACTGCAACCGCTTCTGCTGTGATGTCAAGTCGACCATTCTGGAACAATGGGCGCTTCTCCCAACCATTTCCTGTTAGCTCTCTTGCATGGCATCGCACGTCATTCAATCCCCTTTTTCTATTGCATTATGCTGCTGCAGGGGGCACAATTCCTCTCATCGAACAGATTCTCTTCACACACAGACTCAACCAAACAACCTCTTTGTTACGTGGTATTAGCAGAACGTGGTAGTCTTCGGTTTCTGAGTTTTCAATTCCCATGTATCTGCTACACTACCTCTGCAGTATCGGGTCTTCTCTCGACGATTCTTGACATGCTGCATCTCTCTTTCTTTCGGTGTGTTCACCATTCTCCTAGACCCAGTCATTCAATGCTGCCCCTTCAGTGAACATAATAGATACCTATACGTACAATGACAAAACCATCATACGCTGGAGAAACAACTTTGCACGAAAAACGTCGCAGGTTTGGCGATTCATCATTCTGGCACATAGAAGTACTCGAAGAGTTGGCAAGAAACTAACTCCGTGCGAAAATCATAATGTTGCGCAATGTCACCTCAACGTCGGTCCTTTACGCTCCTCTCTTCTTCACTCTATCGCAGACGATGCGAGGGCACGTTCGACTCGAGAAACAAAAGCACCTGCCCCCTGATGCAAATTTCCCTTCAGCTAAAATCTCCAAACTGCAGTGCTGACTGATAAAAGCAAAGGCCAGGCCGGAGGGCACTGTAGGACTGCACCAGGAGTTGCGAAACTGCTCATATTTGCATAAAAAATGGCTGCTGTTAGCAGATAAAAAATTCCCAAGAACCCCACATTCGTGCATTTTTCTGGAAAATCCTCATCCAAAATATGATGAGATTCTGTGGTTTTTGTACAAGTGTGGGGAGGATAGGCCAACATGTTTTTGCAATGTTATTCCAAAATGCATGTCAATATCAGCTCGTGCCGAATGGCATTGACTGAATCATTTCCTTTGATGTCATGTACATGTCATGCACATGTCGCAAAGGGTGCAGGGCCTTTTTTCACCAATGCAATGATTACCTATTTTCTTTGAATTTTTGCTTTTGCCTGGTGTTGAATTTTTGCTATGGACTATTTGGATCTATTCGATTAAACATATTGGGCTGGATGGGCAGGAAATGGAATCTTCCTTCGATCTTTTGGTTCAAATAATTTGGCAGTTTCAAATTTCGGACGTTATTTCCCTTTGCAAGGAAAAAATACCTTCAGAAAATACCTTTTTGCCAGAACTGAGTTTTTGGACAAAAGCCAATTTTCCACAGGTAATTTCTGCAAATGACTCATTTGGCATGACGAATTGTTTTCTATCAGAAAATACCTTTTCGCCAAGATGGGGTTCTTGGCCTGAACCCTTGTTTTGGCTAAAAACCTATTTTGCAAAAGTCATTTAGGTACATTTCGAACATTCAAAATTATTGCTCATTTGGCACAACAAATCGTTTCCGTCAGAGAATACCTTTTTGCCAGAACTGAGTTTTTGGACAAAAGCCAATTTTCCACAGGTAATTTCTGCAAATGACTCATTTGGCATGACGAATTGTTTTCTATCAGAAAATACCTTTTCGCCAAGATGGGGTTCTTGGCCTGAACCCTTGTTTTGGCTAAAAACCTATTTTGCAAAAGTCATTTAGGTACATTTCGAACATTCAAAATTATTGCTCATTTGGCACAACAAATCGTTTCCGTCAGAGAATACCTTTTTGCCAGAACTGAGTTTTTGGACAAAAGCCAATTTTCCACAGGTAATTTCTGCAAATGACTCATTTGGCATGACGAATTGTTTTCTATCAGAAAATACCTTTTCGCCAAGATGGGGTTCTTGGCCTGAACCCTTGTTTTGGCTAAAAACCTATTTTGCAAAAGTCATTTAGGTACATTTCGAACATTCAAAATTATTGCTCATTTGGCACAACAAATCGTTTCCGTCAGAGAATACCTTTTTGCCAGAACCGGGTTTTGGCCCAAACCCCCATTTTGGCCAATAAACCTATTTTCAGGTTATTTCAGCACACCTCGACAATTTTAAATTGCTCATTTGCCGCGCCGAATCGTTTTCCGTCAGAAAAAACTTTTTGCCTAAACCGGGTTTTTGACGAAACAAGTTTTGCCCAAAATAACCTATTCTCCGAATGTTATTTCGGCACACCTCGACCATTCCAAATGGATCATTTGGCACGCCAAATACTTTTTCGTCAGAAAATACATTTTTCGCCAAAATCGGGGTTTTGGCCAAACCTCCTTGTTTTGGCCAGAAACACATTTTCTAAAAGTTGTTTCGGCACACTTCAACCGTTCCAAATTGTTCTTCGCCACGGCGAATCGTCTTCGGTTAGAAAATACCCTTTTGCCGAAATTGGATTTTTGGCCCAAACCCATTTTTGGCAAAAAAACCATTTTCATAACGTGTCACAAAATACTTTATCGCCAAAATTGGGTTTTTGGCCCAAACTCATGTTTTGGCAGAAAAAACTATTTTCCAAAAATTATTTCGACAAACTTCGACCATTCAAAATTGCTAATCTAGCACGCCGAATCATTTTCTGCCAGAAAAACCTTTTTGCCATAACCGTCTTTTTGCCGAAACCACTGATGTGGCAAAAAACTTCTCATCCGAAAATTATTTCTGCACACTTCGACCATTCCAAATCGCGCTGAAGAAAATACTCGCACCACAAGAAAACACCCACGCTGCAAGTAAAGTGATGGAAAGTGTCTCCCAGTCTTAACACACAGCACATACCATGTCAACAAACAATGCACAGACACACCAAATGGCAGATGAAAATGGCATCCTCATCTCATGCTAGAACCACAAAAAACCTGCGCAATCTCAACTGATTTACACCTTCCACAACCGCAACCGACCACCACCAAATTCCCACTGTTCCTAAAACTCGACTCACCCGGCACTCAGCAGGCCAAATTTCATCATCCCTAGCATGACTCTGGCCTGCTCTTTTTGCTCCGTTCCTAACCGAGCAAGACTGGGAATGGGGCTCGGACGGCGACAGGATCTGGAAGCAGAGTATTGGAATCACCAAACAGCAAAATTCACGCAGATTTGAGAGAGACAGATTGGATCTGAAGCTGGCCTTTTGCTTCTATTTTGGTTTTGTGTTGGATGCATGGCGGATGTGCAAACAGAAGCGAAACAAACAACAGATGTGGCTGGCTTGTCAGAGCAAGCCCTTCCTCCACATGCATTTGCAATGCTATGTTCGTGTTTATTACACCCGGCTGACAGACCAACTTCATTTAGTGGGACAGCCACACCATCAGCACAATGGCAAAATCCAATTTTGACTGAATCATTGTTGTTTTTCAGTCCATTTTTTGTATCGACTGTTCTTTAAATGTGTTTTTTGTGCACTATACACAAAGGAAGGCCAGGCAGAGGTCCAAGCCTTTATGCATGTCCTTATTCATTTGTTAGTCGATCAATTTGTATTTTTTTTCTCCAAGACTTAAAAACAATTCAATTCAATTCCATGTGTGAAACAATTACCTGTTATGATTTTCGCAAAACAAGGACATAAAGCATTTAAAGCAGATTCTCAGTGATAGAGATAGGCACATAAATTAATGTCCTACAAATCAGAGGTGTCTTTTTTGAATTGTGGTGTTAACCGGAGCGTAAAACTTTGCACTTTACTTGGGCACGGTTATAACAGGATGCATTTTCGAGAGTGATATTAAAAGTTAAAACATTTCCGTCTGATAATAACGTTTTCGGAGAGGTAGTCACGCTCACGAATTTGAAATTGATGTCACAGCCAATCAGCATTCTGGATTCGAGATAATCGTGGCTTGGACCCGAGCGGAACATTCTGCATTTTATTTGGCCCAGTTATAATCGGTGACAATACAAATGCAATCGATGATGTCGCGCAGAATCGATGACGTTTCGTGTAAAAAATATTTTAAAGTTTCCGGCAAATAGAAGGTGCTTCATTCAGGTACGTATTACGGCTGTGCCCGTGGAATTGCAAATTTCGCTGCAGACTCACACACCTATGGAGATTGAAAAGTGCACATACACAACACCGGTTTGCAAGGGTCAAAATTAGAACAAGAATTTTGTTCTCACACTCTGTACTATCAGTCACGACAAGCATGCTAGGCAATTCTTGGCCCAGCATTGGTCCGAAACAGACTTGAAAACAAGCAATCAACAGAAGCACTTGAGAATAAGTCATGAAATGAAGAAGGTCTCACCTGACCATCCGTAATATGCTTTGTTGCAATCTTCAAGAACTTTTCAGCACCATTTGTAGTTGTGACCTTTGGTTTTGGCTTCACATCTCTCTTGCTTCTCAATTCGTTCTCTTTTGACCTCTGATGGCCAACCACTTCTCCAACTGGCTTAGCCAGTTTATTATTATTATTGCTCTGAGCGATGACCTTATTATTTTCAAATAACATTGTATCAGGTACTTCATTAATAACTGTTTTTCTGTTATTGTTATCATCTGAGGAGAGAGTCGTTGATGCCGTGGACAAACTTGACTTTCTACGATCCGAAGATGCTGAAATAAGAAAGAACCATGTAAAAAACAAAATCAGCATCCTACCATATTCAGGCAGCAATGAGCAATGGAGAGGATAGCTAAACCCAAGTGGAGAGAATCTCTGCACAATTAGTTCAATACGATTTAATTTGCTTGGACATTGTCATGTCCAGCGCATATCAACGAAAGCAAAGTTCGATCGATTTAGCTCAACATTAACACACGCCCTAACCAGTATTTGTGCAATCATATTCCCAGCGATTGTTAGATACTTATGCTGATGGCGTTGAGAACAAATATCTGGTGTGAAATAAAAACAATGCAAAACAATCAGAGAAAAAACTTCAGTCCATTTTTTTCTACTTCAGGCCAAGTCTTTTCCCAGAAAAAAACCATTCCTGCCACCTATCTTATTTTCTTTCAAGTGGGTACATTTATCACATTCAAAAATTATGTTGCATGTCTGAACGTTGCAGGCTTTTTTGATCACACATTTCCAAATGCATGGATCTTTGGGGGGTAAGTGGGGGGCGGAGCCCCCAGTAATTGGGGTCTGGGGCGGAGCATCAGCGGTGTTCCAAGGAGCAAAGCCTGGAGGGTTTGAGGGGCGGAGCCCCCAGAAGCTGAAGCAATTTTGAAATTTGGGCAGTCACAGTCAATTTCTTATATTTTTGAGTTCTTCTTGTTCAATTTCTTCTTGAAAATTCCCTGACTTTTCCAGAAAGAAAAAATTGTCTGACAATTCCAAGTTTTCAAGAATGGTGGGCACCCTGATTTGGCTCTGAATAATTATTCTGAGCATGAATTTGATGTAAAATTCTTTTTTTTTATCTCCGATTGGAAAATGGCAATTTTCTGATGCAGTTTTCCACTGGCAGAATGATTGGAAAAACCACAGAAAACAAAACAAACAAAACACGATTGCTTACTGCCTGGTACCTTTAAGAGAAAAAGAGACAAATGAGAAAAATGGGCTGCGACTGCCTGCGAGTTTGGAATGGGAGAGAACAAAGAAGAAAAAGCATAAGACCAAAGATGGGCTTGGAGGGAAATGGTGAAGATGGTGATGATGGGGGACAAGCAGTATTTTCCAAAAAGTACTCTGTTCTAAGGAGGATGATGTTTGTGGAGCAGGTCGATGGCTGCCCATGGGGGTGATTTCAGAATGGTGCAGGTGAAAGAATGAAGAATACCAATGAAGGTACATGTGATAATGTCGTCCTATCACCTAAAAGGTGAGATGAACAAACAAATCACATCAATGAATAAAGAGGGGGAGGAACCAACCTTCTCAATTCTACATTCCTGTGACTAACTACATGTAATATACCTGCATATATGCAAATTTTTTCAGTGTCAATTTTTTTTTTCAGGAAAAAAACATTGGATTTTTCAACATTTCAGATCTTTTTCAATCATTTCAGACCAACGTTCTTCCAGAAAAAATGACAAATCCCAAACCTGCCTCGCGAATTTCTCAGTCAAGTTCTATTTCCAAAAAGTGCCAAAGGGTGTCCAATTTTTCGATGGACAGATAAAGTCAAAAATAGTTGGCTCGGAAATTTCGAGGCAGCAGGTTTTTTTAAGACAATTGTTGGATGATGGTTTCCAATGGATTGAAGCATCAAGATACAATCACCATCACCATGTCATCATATCTGAGAAAAAAACTAAAAATGCAAAAAATCTGGACTGAAATTGAGATAAGTCTTGGTCAATCACCTCATCGCTTGTATGTTGGTTGTCGGTCAGTAGGTAGGGATTGCTAACGTGGTTCAAACAGGCAGTACCTACAACATTGTTTCAACAGAACTGGCACAGTATCACCAATTACGCCATTCTGCAAATAAGCTCAATTCAGCCTAATCAAATTCGTCTGAACTCTAAAACCAACAGAGCAGACACTTTTCAGATGAAAAAATGAAACCCAGCATGGGAGGAAAGCATATATACGTAAACTGCAGAGATAAGACTTTCAACAGGCCAGCCCGATCTTCAGCCTGATAACTCCACAAATTGGATCAAAAGACAGGTACAGATGACAATTTATTTTTGAGTGGCCCAACAAAATTTATTTGTTAGATGGCGCCAATTGACATCCGATTGGTTGACTTTAACCTGTCGCATTTAAAGATGCATCATCTGTAAAACTCATTAACTGCTGGTAAACACAATGCATATGACCATGCCTGAGAGAAACGTGATCTTTTCATTATCAGAGACAAATGATGATTTTGACACACAAATCAATTGGCACACTTTCTTTTGCATAAATCAGAGGATGAGAGAAATTAATGTTTTGGGATGATGCCTTCTCAATGGGTTAGCTAGTCCTCAAAAAACAAATACACTTTTTCGTTATCAGCTTATCATCGACTGGCATGATACTTTAGAGGAGAGATTGAGAATGAGAAACACTTGAAAACAGCTGAGAAAGGTGCCAGATATCGAAATTGAGTAGGTACGACCATAAACTTGATCTTGGAAATAAATAGGCAGCAGGAGAGATTTGGCGATCATAAATAGAATTCAGTTGCAATTATTGGTTGGTACACTAGGATCAAATTAAATACCAAGGAAATGGTGAAGCCATCCACAAGAAATGTAAAACTGGACACATTTTTATTTTTATTTTATTTTTTTTTTGACAAGATCATGAATACATTAAGCAGGTGCACCACCACCCACCAAATGAGCCCAATGACAGTGATGGCAATGAAATGTGTCCAAAAGTTCCAAAAAGTGACTACTGGGCCTGTCAGCATCCAGCACAACAATAAGAGACTACCTAACCTCACTGTGGAGAGATCAGTTGAAATATCAGTAATATCACCCAGTGAAATTAAATCTAAAATTGTTCGATTCTGATCAAACTAGGCCCTATGCAAGAAAAATAAATTGAAGGGGACCGTAGGGGTAAAATCGGGGAATTCCGTATTTGTTGAACAGTGGTTATTTTCAGGGATAATTTCCCATCAAAAAATTATTTTCAGGTCAGTCAGTATCCAATCCCTGGCACTTCAGGTTTTCTCATAAAGTTACAAAATCTGCTGATAATGTTACCCTTATAGCAGAAAAAGCATGACGGGGGGTAAAGCTAAGCCCGAGTTGTGAGTTGTGAGTTAAACTGTCATACCTACATTTTGCCTCTCATCTCTGAGTTTGCATTTCCCCCATATCCTGATACCCTTAGACAAATTGGAACAACTTCGTAACTTTGGAGATAGGTAGCTGATATTTTACCCATGAAAGGGGGTTTCAAATAACACTTTTTGAATGGGAAGTCAATCTCTTCTGGAGTAGGTGATAAGTTAGGTAACTAAAAGTTGGAGTGTCATCTCAAAACTACGTGATATGCTTTGCAACTGGTCAAAATTTTCAGGTCGATGGCATCAAAAATGGTTGAGCAGTTCCAATTTTAAACTTCCAAATTGGCAGAAAAAGTGATTTGCGGGAAATTGTGTTTCAAGTTTGGCAAGCACATAGTCTGCTAGCTATAAAAATCGACAGACTATTTCACAATATGACACCCAAATTGTGACAATTTTGACAGTACCATTATTTTTCTCGCAGTAGATAAAAAGTTATTGGAAAGTGAAAGATTGAAAACAAACCAACAAAAGACTGCCAGATTTTGCAGTAAAATACTTTAGAATACCCGATCATTGTCAAAAATTGATACATTCCAGCAGAGCCTGCATTCTGCAAACTTTAGTCCAATTTCAAAATTTTTGGTTGTGTTTATTGAGGAATATTCAAAGATATTGGGTATGTTATTAGCTCCTAATTACTTTTTTACAATATCTCTCAAATTGACCACTACGGCTTCCGAATGATGGTTAAGTGAAAATCGAGCAAAGTTGTTGTTGGTATGTGGTGAGAATCAAGCAAACTTATCGGTAATAGTCTCGTATGCGTACTAGGTACCTCCTTTTGGTCAGGTTTGGAAATGGCTTGGTTTGGTTAGGTTTGGTTTGGCTAGCATAGGCCTATAGGTAGGTAGCAGATATGTTAACAGCATTATCTAACCTAACCAAACCCAACCTAACCCAATCAAACCTAATCACACTGACCAAATCTGACAAAAAGAAAGTAGTACGCATACGAGACGATTACCAACTTATCATCACGAAGCAATATTTTTAACTGGTCTTTCCACCGACACACTGAGACTGATAACAAATTCAAGGAGCAATTGAAAGCTTTGAAACCATGGTAAAAAAAACAATCCACTTTACCTGGTGATGATGGGCTGAATGTGGCCAGCAAGCGGTGCCAGACCAAAAGAATCCTTGAGATCTGGGCTCCAATGTGGCCAGCCAGCCATTACGCTGCAGAAAATAACCTGGTGAAAACGAGATCCGTTTGCATTGTTGGTCATTGCAGTCCAACAACCCCGAGATGAAAACCATTCAGGTTGCCATACAAGTTTCAACCCATTTGAGGAAACCCACCCTTCACGAACAGGCTTGACAAAACCACTGCAAGGCCTCAAGAACGTAAGAGGTGAAAAAAAAAACATGTGAATTTCCAATAGGTATAAGCTCAGTTAATTAGATATCTAACCTTTTTCGGAAACAATTGAGTAACGTTTTTCAGCAGCGGGTTCGTTCCTGAAATCAGTAAGATTAATATCTTCCTGCGTTGGTGTCTTTTCTTCATCAACTTCACCCTCTACCTCCTCTTCATCCTCTTCTCCCTCACCTTCGTTCACCTCCTCATCGGAGTCCGTCTCCCTTTCACTCGACTGAACCAAATCACCCTCTTCGGCTGGATCATCCTCTTGATTGTCAAAACTGTCCAACCGTTCTGGCACACGTATCACCTGACCAGGAAACAAAATCCTTGATGGAATCCTGTTTAGCTTTGCCAATTCGGAGGGTGTCGTGTTAAACCTGGCAGCCAAACTTGTTAAAGTATCAGATGGCTGCACCTGGAATTAGAAGGAAGGAAAAACGTGATTCCAATCTTCAATGGTGCTCTACCCAGCATCTTCGGTGGCTGTAAGCCTGGATGACATCACATGGGGCGCATCAAAATGTTTGTAGCCCACAAAAAATGGAAATTTCCTCCTGACAAATTGCCTTCACTGATTTTCAATTCATAATGTTCCAAGCGTAGGTAAGTAAAATTCTTAAAATTATTCTATTCTTGAGGTTTTGATCCACCAGGAAGAAAATTTGTTTTCGTGCATCCAGCCACTCTTAAAATAGTTTCCATTCTGTTACGAAAGGTAGGTAGGTACCTATTCAAAAAGTAATGGCTACAGTCCTGTAAGTTGTCAGGGGGCTGACATAGGAACTTGAAACTTTCTGACCTTTCAAAGTACTCACACTTCACATTAACGAAGTGCCACAACTTTGAACTTGTTGAGCCAAGCCATCAAGAAGTGGCAGAGGTCTGTCAGGTGAACTCTTGCCCGCTGAAATCAGCATTTTGGCAAGGTCATAAACACTGAAAAATTAATCACACCCTAGGCAGCCGATACATACCTACGTTCTGAGTTCGATCAAGTATCTGGGGTTCAAGGCCAAATTAGTCAGCCACATGTGGCAGTGCTGTTATGCTTTTACTTCATCCGGCAGTCACTCGGAGAGGGGCTTTTTCAGCACTGGTGTTGTCTTGCAATAATTGTGTGTCGCAACTGGGTTTGGATAAGTCACTGCACATGTTCAGCTGCTGTGACTAAAGAAAGCATAGTCTAAGCACAGCAGGTAATTCCCTAGCACTTATGTTTGGTTACATATTTGCAGCTGATTTGCAATCTCAGTGTTTTCTGGACATAGACTTCAGTGGTCAAAGTTTAGAAACTCAATATTCAGCCTGCAGCAATCACAACTTCCATTCACAAACACCAGTCAGAGACACTCTCAGCTTTCAAACGAGCCATCAAATCTATTTACCTGATGAACCCACTTGACTTCCAACTTGAACATGATACCCTGGTTGCCTTTCAGCCAAGCAGGATTCTCCTAAAGACAAAGCTTCAATTCGGCCAACTCTCTGGCAATTGGTGAGTTACGGTAAAGGATGGTGGTGATGCATTTAGATTACAGGTGCATATGTTTTCCCATTTAAGTGTTGCCTCCACTGGTGCCACACTGCAACAAAGGTAAAACAGGGGAAGTCTGCAGTGTTAAGCTTTCGCAAAATTGCATTGTTGTTCCATTTGATTACATGTGAAGGTAATGTAATCCAGTCGACACCACATGATGTTTTGATCAACCAAACTTTAAGAAGAAAGAAAACAAGAAATAAATGCAGGAAAACTGTGCAAAACAAACCTGAACAAGCTTCCCACAGCTAGTGCCACTTCCTGTTGATGGAGCAGCTGCACTTGGTTGTGACCTAGCCAGCATATTGAGGCAGCAAGGTCCACCAGACACGAGGCAATGATTATTACTTTATCACCACATCTTTTTCAAATTCAACTGAGAGGACTTCGCAGAGTCAATCTGCATTTCAGGCAGTCCAGAGAGCACGAAACAAATAAGTAGGTACAGTCCAAATGGCACACGTCTCTGGAAGCAGTTTCAAATGAGCCAGCCAGGCAAGTCCCAGTTAAAAGGCATGGTACCTTTCTAAAATGTACAGCCTAAGCAGTAAACAGAGAGCAATTTAATGATATCAGTGAAAATTGAATGAGAAACATGTAGGTAAAAGGCTAAGAAAGCACCCTTGATCACTAACAAGACTGGAAAGGGAAGGACGGGATGACCTTATTTCAACACGACCATTGCTTGACATCCCAGCAACAGTCTGGTGGCTGTTTTTATTGTTTTTTTTTTATTTATTAAAACCGACAACTGTTATACATTGCTGAATTGAAATCTCCTGCTCATCAAAGGAAGTTGTGGGATCCGTACAGCCTGCTTGTGAATTATTTTTATTGCTGTTTTTAGTATCCTATTTTCATTGCTGAGCTGGATGCAGCGAGTTCAACCACTGTTAAATGAACAGTGCCTGAATGTTATACATGCAGGGGTGGACACATTGGAAGTGGGGGACTGCCCACCTTTAGCCAGCAGCAAAATTCCCTTTTGATTGGTATTACGAGCAAACCATAATTTTGCACAAAAAATGAATCCCAAATTTCAAATTATCCTTCGATTTCTGGAGGACCTCTTGCCAAAGGGATCTGCTGCTGCCAGATGAGTTAAAAGGGATAATGTTAACACCCAACTTCAGGATTGGGGAATTCTAGGCGATTTGGGGAAATCTTGGACCACACCCCATCAAATGTAATCATGATGCATGAATATATCGATAAAAGAATATTAACGTCAAAGCTTTTGAATTTTGATTGGTCTTCAATATATAAACAAGAGTCCTGTCAGGAGGCATACACTATGCTTCATGAAACGCTATTAGGTTTTTTAACAACATCAAAGAGATTGCGAAATGCTTGTACAAATCGCAAGCAAGCCAGGTATCTTACACAATTACCCTGGCTTTCTGACAATCTTCTAAAACTATTGGTCCTTAGGGATAATCTGAAAACCAAACTACGCAAACACCCATACAATATACACTTGCAGACTCGAGTTTGTAACTTGACTAAAGAGATCGATGCTATGCTTGCTGAGCAAAAAGATTGCTATTATGCAGACAGGCTCACTTGTGCTACAACTCCTAAAAAGCTTTGGAATGTATTTGATTCAATATTAAACAAGACTACACATCACGATAAGCAAATAACTGCCTTGAATAGCCCTAGTGGTCTTGTTACAGATGAATCTGCAATTGCTAATATCTTGCTTAAAACCTTTGTGAATCCAATGAGATTACCAGATATAAGCCTGGTTCCTACCAACTTAAATATGCAAAAAGTGAACACTCATTATCATGAAAAGGTTTTAAAATCTACTCCTTCAGCATTATTTCTCAAGCCAACGTCTTCTATTGAAATTGAGCACATAATTTCCGCCCTAAAAAACTCAACACCACCACCTGATGATTTTTCAGCAGTTCTCTTGAAGCAGAATGCAGTGATCTTAGCTGCTCCGATTTCCTTCATTGCAAACCAACTGCTGCAGCAGGGTACTTTACTTCGGAGTTAAAAAAATCAACAATAGTTCCTATATTTAAATCAGAAGACAGCACAGATCCATATAATTATAGACCGATTGCATTGTTGCCAGCAATAAGCAAGATCTTAGAGCGGCTGATCCAAGAGAGGCTCTTGTCTTTTTTTATTTCCAAAGACATCCTTTCACCTTTTCAGTTTGGTTTTTCGCCAGGGCGATCCACATTAGATGCACTCATGCATGTATCAAACTCTACCAAGATTTTTCAAGATCGGGGCTGCCCCACAGCAGCAATATTTGTCGATTTTTCCAAAGCTTTTGATTGTGTACACCATAAAACCTTACTCACTAAGCTAGAATCCTATGGTGTTCGAGGCATTAGTCATCGCTTGATAGCATCCTACTTAGAAGATAGAATGATCAGAGTTAAAATAGGTGGTTCTTTTTCTGAGAGCACCAAGATTGCTGTTGGTGTCCCACAGGGCAGTATTTTGGGACCGTTATTTTTTGTCGTGTATTTAACTGACTTGCTAGAAACTTTAAGACAAAGGTCTCTTCCAATTGCATTTGCAGATGATTTGACAGTAGTACTATCGGCACCGGATGTAAATAAGCTTTTATGTGATTTGAAAGAAAGTGTTAATACCATTAACCTTTGGTGTAAAGCTAACTATTTAACTTTAAATTCTACCAAAACGGTATATCTTTCTTTCTTTCCGAATAAATTTGCTTTCCCTTTGTCAGTGCAAATAGGTTGTTGTAAAATAAGGCGTGCAAGTGAAACCAAAATTTTAGGAGTTCAAATTTCTGACAATTTGACTTGGACTGCACATGCAAATATTTTGACCAGGAAATTAATATTTGGCCTATACCTGCTTCGATTGGCAAAGAACTATTTAAATGAAAAAAATCTTAAAACGATTTATTTTGCTTATTTCCACTCACACTTATCGTATTGTGCATCAGTGTGAGGAGCTGCTCCTGATTATGTTATTAAACCAATAAATGTCTTGCAAAAGAAGGCCATCAGAATTCTTGCAGGTCTCAACTATAACGCTCCAACTAAGACAACATTTTTTGCGATGGGAATTATGAATACATATCAAATAATTTACTATCAGCACCTTCTGATTATACACAAATTACTTTACCCTGTCGACGCTGTGCTGGATACACCTGTGCATGCATATTATCGTGTCTTTTCTGACAGAGCCATGTTCTCAGATACCTATCTTAGGTCTGAATCAGCACAGCTACTTCCAGTGTTGCGCCATAAAACAAAACTTGGATGGAATTCACTATTCTCACTGGGAGTGAGAATCTGGAATTTACTACCTGCGGATTTGAGAATTATACATACGCACACGTGATTTTAAAAAAAAAATTGAAAAAATTTATTCTTGAAGATCAGAGATTCTATACCTACCAAGGAGGACCTCCTATTCGTTAAGTGTTTCACGCCATGAGTCCTCTTATGATGCAAATACATTATTGATTTTACTTCACCAAATATGGGAGCCATCATAGGCTTCTGTGTTAGCATTATGTTCAGAGCAGGGCTGAGGTAATGCACCTGACCTACCTGGCTTGTTGCATTTTTAGATATCGGAAACGAAAAAAATATTGTTTTCCATGACAAAGATACACACATGCCATAAAAGAAAAAAAAAACATGAAAACAGCTGTTTCTTTTTTTACTTACCTATCTGTGACATGCACAAAAGTTGTGGATGTAAGAAAGAAGAAGCCATTTGCCTTTCACACCTTTTTTTTCCTCCAGTGACTGTACATGTTGGTGGAAATTTTTTTTCCTTCCATTTACAGCTGATGTTGGCTCAAACTTTCCAAGCATTTCTACTGACAACACAACAAATAGGCCCAAAATGCAAAAAGATTTTAAAAAAAAGTACACTGGCCTCTCTTCCCACTCATTGGAAGTCATTTAGACTTCTGTGCAGTTGCAAGAGTGTCACCCTCAAGTAGGATTAGAGTATTCCTCCGAGAGCCCAGCAACATATTTAACTTTCTAATTTCCTGTGTTCTTTTCTCTCTTTTTCTGTGCATGCATGTGCACCCATTGTCTAGGGACATGCTTGATTATTTTCCGTTTGGTGCTGCACTTACTGCTTTTGTGAACTGCTTTCTTTTGAAATCAACATCATCGAGCAATGCTTTTTCTTCTGCCTTGCATTCTTCATCCTGATTTGAACCTGACATCATCGCTTCTGCTTCTTCCATTTCTGTTGAAAGTTGCATTCTGGCACATTGTCGTCTTCTCACATGATCCGGTGGAGTAAGTATTATTTTTGTTCTGTCTCCTCCTCCTTCTATTATGCACGCCTAACTGGTTTCTTGCATGTCCTTGACTATGGTGTGCATGCATTTTGCGACTGATTTAAAAATTGCAAGTTTTGTGTTGTTCTTTCTGCTTCTTGCTTCATATCTCGCAAAACATGTCGCATTGATTTAAAAAAAAAAAAAAATGTGTGCCAAAGTCAATCAAAATGTTGTGTTCTTGGCCAAATTCCAAGTGGGAGGCCAAAGCCGGGTCAGAATTGTCACATTTTTGCATCAGACTTTGTCGGATCATTTGTACAAAACAGCTTGTCACTTGCAACAATGGGCAATTGTTCAAATGTTCTGCTTTGCACATTGTTGCAAGTGACTATTTGTTTTGGACAAACGATCTAAAAAGTCTGACACAAAAAATCTGATCATTCTGAAGCTGCTAAGAGGACCAAAAGTCAAGGCCGGTCAAAAGCCCCCAACCTGAACAGTTTTTTCTCTCCAGTCTCAAGAAGGGCAAACAGGTCATACGGATGCAATGAGAGATCCAATAAATATTATTCATATTTGGGTCAATTTTAAGCAAATCAGAACATAACGGGAGATTGATAAGATGTAAGGACATGCTAAATTGTTTCTTCTTTCTATTCCACTGGGTTGGTGGGGAGTGCGACAAGAAAGTATGATCCGATTTGAAGTGTGAATCTTGGAGATCTGTGCGAGAGGGACATTGATTCCCTGGCTGATACTGCAAAATAGAAGACGTGCTTTGCTTGAACTGACTCACAAACAAGGATCTTCATTTGGGAAGTTATGGAGGAGAGTAGAATAGTGCACATTATTTTTTCACGAATACTAAGTGGTCCCATTTGAAGACCACTGAGGGCACAACGGTGAGAGATCCTCTTTCGTACGGTCATTGGAAGACAGTTTGGTTAAATCTCATAACCAGTGGATGAGTGTAAAACTGAAACGTGGCAGACCAGAACAATTGATGATCTTGGGAGACCAATTATTTTAGACGTTCGTCACGAAGAAGATGTTGATGGACATTTGAAGTCCAATGAGTGTCCCACATTTCGCAAAGAAGTCCTCGACCAGTGTAGGCTTTGAGAAGATTCATTTCAGAAAAGTGGAACTATTCATGGTGTCCCATAAAACAGCCACCGAAATTTCAGAACAAGATTCCCCAGGACCATACAAATCGAACTTAATCAGTGGAAAAAGTGATCTGACCCCCCCCCCCCCAAAGTTCCCCAAAATTGACCCTTTTGAGGCACTAATCAGGCTTTGGGGAACTACCGACGACTACCCTCATAACACTTTTGGGATGATTTCCAATGGAAAGTGTTATTCCAATAAAGGAAAGCATGTTTGTTTCTTTTGTGTGATAAAAGCTTAAAATTTATGCTTTTATCACACAAAAGAAATCATAGAAGGAAAACAAAAGAAATGCTTCAAAGGAAACATTTAATGTTTCCTTAGAAGTATTTGAAGGAAAGCTGAAACTGTTGGGAAGACAATGAAAAGCAAGCGTCGGAACTAATTTTAAGGGTGAGTCCGTTAACGTCACAATGACACTACACAGGTAAGTGGGTGCAAACTTTCAGTCACTGCACAAAGTACCTGTTCTCAATGTTCAGAATAGGTATTCGCTATTAAAAAGCGAAAATGGTTTGCATGACTGACGACTGTACTGTGAAATACTTATGCTGAAGCTTAGAAGAAGAAACACAGCCCGGCTTGTTGAAACCGTGGGTCTATCAGGCATTCTAAGAGTGAAATGCCAACCTAGGTATCCAAGTTTTTGCTCAACACGTACCTAAATGATGCCAAAGAAAACAGAAATTATGAAGCAATGAGCATACAAACACCACAGGTACTCATAATTAGACAGTACCTACTTATTGC
>JASGXE010005125.1:0-23404 GCA_030068105.1 Sinentomon sp. SZTP_YWyxl | reverse complement strand
TTGACAAAAACAGATGTGAACTTTTTAATGTCGCAACATTTTTTAAGAATGCAAGAAACAACCCAAATAACAATTGGTCCAATTAGCCATTAGGTATCTGTTCAAAATTTTAATGTTAGGTATAACTTTGATGAACAAAGAAATAAATAGGCTATCTAAATGAAATGAAAAGGAAAACAAAAAATGTCAAACCTTAAACCGTGCTTCTCCTCGTTGGACATTCCAGTGCAGGTGCAGCCAGGGCTGAGCAACTTCAATGCCCAAATGCACATGACGCATTGCACAGCAATGGAAAGCACGTGGTCACAGACTGAGTGCTTCATTGCTTTGCTGGTGATAAAACGATGGTGGGGCTGGTGCTACCTCACATTGTAGAAAGCATAAAACAATGCTTTGCCAATAGGAAGGTAGGTATGTACCTACCACCTACTGTTCGTATGCCCCAATGCTCAACGGAGTGGTAACCAAGTTGTTACCTTCAGGCACACATTTCCTAAATTCACATTTCAAAAACAAAAATGTTATCAAAACACAGAGTCCACTGCATGTGACACAGCTGTATAGATGGGTCCCGACATTATTTGCCTCGATGCAAGCGAGTACCTATGATTTTTCTTGAAGGCCAAACATCACCTAGCTAGGAATTGGCTCTTGAATCGAATGACAAAATTTCAAATTTCGAATCGAATCCAAATCAGTTGTTGTCTAATTTCAAAGAGTACCTAATTAAAAATTGAACCCTTTTTCTTCGAATCTTGAATCTCGGTTCGAATCTCACCACATTTTTCAAATCGAATCTTTTTAATCATATGGGCCTAGAATCAAGATTAACAGAGCCCTACAGTTAGTAAACGTGGATTGACAGCTAATGTGCATTGATTGGATAATATTCTTGTGGTTTCTTTAAATTAGAATTAGCTCCGACTAGCTCATAAACAGATTTCCCCTTTTCCCTCACAGTGCGGTTTTGCTTATCTCCTCCTGTAGGCCTACTCCTATTTAGGCATCTCGGATCATCATGTTTGCTGTGCGAGTCGGGTGCTAATCACCAATATAAATCTTAAATTTCTTATGCCTACTACTGATCAAATGATCCCTCACCAAAGTTCAGCAGAGCTCATTTTACAAAAACAAGATCAGCTAAGCTATGCTTATTTCAGTTTTCTTTGAAGGTTCGTCCTTTCTCCACTCAAACAATAAAATCTCCTCGTTTGGAGATCCTACATCGCACACCCTCAGCCCAGTACTAGGACGACCTGAGCAAAACTCCGCCAGACCAGTGCTGCACAGAAACAGGACAGTCAATCAGTTGTCTCAATGCACGGTTCCGTGACCGAGACTGAACCTCTGACCCCCATAAATATGCCACCAAAGGTCACGCCGTTGTTGGACATGAACTTTCCAACCACATTCGTGCCACTGAAATCGCCGATTTATTCAGGGCATCTAAACGCCAAAAATCTGGTCGTGGGTGACTCCATCACTCGTTACCTCTTTAAGAAGAACAGTGGCCCAGACCAACATGATTGCCTGGTGTTGACATTTCCAGGAGCCACCGTTGTTGATGTCGATCAGTTCCTGGCTCGTTCGAACTTTTTCCATCCGGACTTGAGAGACCATTACTTTGCACATTGGCTCCAACGATCTTTCGCAACGATGCAAGCCCGCAGATCTTGCGAAACGTTATGAATCCCTCATCCAAACCATTCTGTCACAGCAGAGCAGTGTGAAGGTCGGCTTCTCTGCCGTTCTTCAACGTCATGATGTACCTACTTACAATGCATCATGGTTGGACTTGCGAGAATAATTGTTCCAAGAAGGGCTTTATGGTGGAACTAAATTTTTTTCTGACAAAGAAAGGATATTTTTAGGTAGCTTAAGACTATTCCAAAGGAATATTGCACCAACGAAAGGAGAATAGCGTTTAATGTTTTTAGAAGTGCATGGGATTTCGAAGGTTGAATAATTTGACGAACGCAGATTTCCAGAGACTGGTTTGACCGCAACAAAATTATTTCTCCAACCACCGATTCCATTCAAGAAGGAATGAAAGATTACAAGAGACCTCAATGCTCTTCTAAAAGCAAGCGATTCCCATCCAAGTTGAGTCAGCATGTCAGTGACACTTTTCTTATAGTCAAACTGACCCATGACAAATCTTGCTCCCTTTCTTTGAACCGCTTCTAGGTCATCAATTTTAGAGACTTGATATGGGTTCCACACAAAACTAGCATATTCAAGAACAGGGCGAACAGTGGAAAAGTAAAAAATATTTTTAACTTTCCTGGAGGAATTTGAGTAATTCCTAATGAGAAACTTCAATTGATTCCTAGCCCTACATATGATGTCTGAAATGTGACAATTCCATGACAAGTTTTTTGTGAGAATAAGCCCTAGATATTTCACATGCTCAACACATGCCAAGGGAGTATCATCGTAACAATAATTGAAAATGTGAGGTGCTTTACTTGTGGAAAAAGATAAAATAACTGTTTTCCCAATGTTGACTTCCATAGCATTAGAGGTACACCAATTTTTTATGTGCAAGAGGTCAGATTGTAGAATTTCAGTGTCCTCTGACTTACTAATTGGATATGTTAAAACAACATCGTCAGCGAACAGCCTGACTCGTGATTTCAAATGTGTATGAAGATCATTTATGTAGATCAAAAACAAAAGAGGGCCACACACGGAGCCCTGGGGAACACCACCCAGTGTTTTGTGGAGGGCAGAATTTTGGCCATTTAAAATAATCCTGAACACACGAAATGGGCATTCAGGTTGCATGAGGAGTAGAGTAGATTCCTAATTAATTGCGAGGTTTACTAGCTGATGACAGTTGTAAGAATTCAATCTTGTGCATGTAGATATCGGTCTTACAATACTAAATCTAAACGGTACTGGGACCTTACTCAGTCGATGACCACAAACCCAAGCGTGCTCCCCGGCAACCCAGTGCGTGCTCCGAGAGCATGGGTGATGTTCTTTGGCAGCTTTTAAGCTTTTGGTGTTCTTATGCTAATCCGTAGATGAGCAATATACGTACGTATTCCACCCATGCTCTCATGACCGCCCAATGAGCAGCCAAAGCCCACACCCAAGATCAAGACCATCAACTGAATAAGGTCCCTGGTTGGTAATATGTCAAGAAGAACTAGTGAAAACATAAATGAAGATCAAATGAACAGATTGAGATCATATAAAAAGCAAAAGAATTTTACAGGATATGTTGACTGGAAAGTGCCATAAGGTGGTTGAAATGAAAGGGTTGGGAATTAGGGATAATAGGAGACTTAGGTATAGGCTAGCTTTGATTAGTGGTGGCCCTATGTGGAGTGGCTGATTTCGGAGGTTAGGGGAGAACGGGGTAATAAGAGACGAATGGGGTAATAAGAGACACCATCATCTAAAAGCTGAAAAACTAGCTGGAATGGAATGTTGTAATTTTGCATGAGCAACTATCATATCAAGGCTGACTATGATAAAGAATATCAGAATCATTTGAACTATGATGTGGAAGTTATTGGACTTTTCATATTTTGAGTGATGGAGTGTCTCTTATAACCCCATTGGGGTAATAAGAGATGCTGCCAAGAAATCACACATTAAAGCGCCAAACAATCCTGCGGGGGGAATAATAGATACAGGTTCATTGTCTCATATTTGTGTCAAAATTTCAGCTTGCTACCTCTTTCAGGCTCTGAGAAAATAGGATTTAAAGTACCTACGCGATGTAAAAGTTCTCCCGTAAAATTGGTTGTTGCAGAACGCGTCAACTAAAACAGCATACAAATAGTTGTGCAAATCAACCTGTAAAGTTGAATGTCATGGAAAGTGATCTAGGAAGCAGTTATGGTGTCGTGGGCCTTCTGGATATCAACATGGATCATGGGATAAGCTGCAGAACTGCCTCCACAAAACATCGGAAAAATCACCAAAAGTTGCAAAAAACGTCTCTGATGCCACCAAAAGACATCTGACCTGAATGCTCGAGGCACTGTTAATTTTGCAAAAATGTCTGAAACACTGAACATAGGGCAGGAATGGAAAACCAATGCTTTAATGTCAACTGAAGCATAAGGCAATAGGCCTAGACATTGGGCCTGGGTAGGCCAAAGAACCTTTATTTGCCTGTAACGCACTTTGATGTTGTTGAGATCTCTGCGTTCAACAGAGAATGGGTATGAGCCTAGCAAAATTAAGGGCCCATAGGCTATAGAAGATGAACTATTTTGACAAAAAATTGAATATCTTCCACTTTTGGTGTAGCCTAGATGCCAAGAGTTTCCTTCAGAAATTTTACTGTGCAAACTTCGTCTTCATCTCCTAAATTAGCCGACCAATATACCAGCGATGATAATTAATTTGGGTGGCGTAAGTAGAAGAAGCCCTCCAGAAGTAGATCTGGGCCTTCTTCCTTGGAAGCTGCCTGCTGGTTGGGACTAAAATCATCAGGATCCATACAATCAGAGGGAGTGGACATTACAGAAACAGAATCATCCATTGAAACTTCACCATTGTCATCTGAAGTGAATGCATCTCGGTTTGTTCCACTGCCTTTGGAATCCTTGCATCAAAACTGGAATTGGTGACTTGACTGGCTAAGTAGGGGGTGGTGGCTATTTTGACTCTGGCTCGCTTGAAAAAGGTTTGATTAGCCTACCTATCAACAAAATGAATAGGTATTTGTGAGATGAAATGTGACATCTCTTATTACCCCAAAAATGCAAAATCTTTGGGTAATAAGAGACACGGTTCCCAAACATTTTCTGAACCACTTAGCAAAAATCCATTTGTACCACTAAAAAGAGCACATTTTTTACTTCCAAGACATCCAGAATTGAGGTCCTAGATTCCACATCCCTGGCATCAGCAGCCGATTTGATCAAAACATACCCGAATTTAATGCGATAGTTTTTTATTGGTGTTTTATTCAGCCACTTTTATTCCAAGGTTGCCATAGCTGGGTCAAGCTGTCATTTGGGGTTTTTTTAGTCAATGAAGTGACCTTCCTTCCTGCAGAAATTGACCCCGCTCAAATTGACAGTTTTATTTCTGTTGTCGAATGCTCTTATTACCCCAATCTCTTATTACCCCGTCTTCCCCTATGTGACTAATGGCGTCAATCTCAATCCAGGACCAACTCGCAGCCGAGACTCAAGTCCCGACACATCCGAACATTTGTAAATGTCTGTATAATTATCATGCAAAAATCTTCCGAAGATTTGCATGCGAATGTTCGGATAAGTCAGATCTATTGATCTACCAACATACCTACTGACACCGATACCAATCAATGCCTAGGTACCTACCTTTACCCGAAACAAGAATTCGGTGCCCATAAGTACAGATAGCAAAAAATATCGATAGATACCTACCTAAACGAATTCGATAGGTAGGTAGGTAGTGTTTGTTAGGTAAGGTACCCACCCCACCTTGGGCTATGCAAATCTTCGATTCGAATCGATGATTCGATTCGAAAATCACGAATTCTGCCCGATTTGTTTCGAAAAGATACGATTCGAAAAATGTGGTGGGATTCGAATCAAGATTCGAGATGCGAACAAAAGGATTCGATTCGTAATTTTGCAACGTTTCGAGATCGATTCGAATGTAGGTATTTCAAATCATCCCAAATTTCCAAATCTATTCACAATCCAGCAGGCATGCCAAAATCTGGAACCAGACAGTGCTTATGAACATCCATTGAGTCATGCCCACAATAAAAACTACGTTTAGGTACTAAACATGGGGCCGTGCGAATTTTGATTCAATTCGAGAATCTTGATTCTCGCCATATTCGATTCGAAAAGATTCGATCCGAAATACATACCTATATGGTGATATTCGAATCAAGATTCGTGATTAGGAAAAACAGATTCGACTCGAAAGGATTCGATTCGAAATTGGATATTCGAATCAAGATTCGTGATTGGGAAAAACAGATTCGACTCGAAAGGATGCGATTCGAAATTGGACAGCTGATTTGGGTTCGATTCGAGACTCGAACTTTGGGGATTCGATTCGAAAGCTGATTCGCACAGCCCGACCTTATGGGCATGCCTACCACCTTATGGATGATCCAGTAGAGAGGTAGGTACCTATCACCTGGAATATTTGCCAATATCTTTGCTGAATGCATAAATGCAGAAAACTAGGTACCTACACATGCAGAGCAGACAGATGCGGAATCAACAGCATGAAGTTCGAAACATCTGTAAACAGATGGAAACGGGAAATGCCGAAGCATGGGTACCTAGACTGCGGAATTGACCATTGGACGTGGGGAACAAACGATTACAGATGTGGAATAGACAGCTGGATGGAAGTGTAGAACTCAAGACACACGTAACAGTTGCGATATCTAAGTTTGGAAGTGCCGAACATGAAAACCTGTCGAACAGAGTAAATCTGATACCTTAACATTAGAAATCTAGATACCCACACTTTTTGATTTTATTCGCATTTAATGCACCATGTTCCACACTTCCAACTGTCAGTTCTACATGTGAACTTTGAATCTATCTACCTTTTTCATGTTCCAAACCACAAACTATCGGTTCTGCAAGTGTAAAGGTGTGCGATATCCCGGTGCAATAGGGCTACTAAATGTCCCAATCGATGCCACAAAATAGCAATCGCACACTCTTGGTGCACGATTGCGATGCTGTTCCAGAAATTGTGATGCCAAAAAACAATTCCGATTTTGGAATATTGCGCTTCTCATCCCAGCGCTCTCGATTCTGATTGCTGATTCCAGACGCTTAGATTCCAATTCCAGGAACAGGAGCTCGATTCTGATTCTGACACTCGTTTTCATTAGGGGTTTGCAGAATCGGAATCGCGCTCCTATTCGTGTAGGATAATCAGAATAAGATTTTTGGGAATCGTCAAGGAAGCATCCGAATCAGAATGGGAATTGAGTACGATTCCGATAGAGGAATCACAATCGATTTTTTTGGAATCGGAATAGAGTTTTTGGAATCGCTTACCATAAATAGGTACCGAGCAACCGTGCACCCTGGGAGTGTGCTGTTGGCTGTTGCTATTTGTAGGTAGCATTGATTGCTATCTTGTTGCATTAGCATTTCCCTATTGTTTCGGGGAAATCAGAATCGAGCCCAATTCCCACAGAATCGGAATCGCATCTAGAAACACGGGTTTATTCCATTTTATTTTATAACATAATCAGAAGGATAATCGAACACTTTTGGAAAGGCATCTATCTCCTCCTTGGTATAGCTTTGCAGCTTCCTAGGAACAGGCCTCAATTGTCTGATTTGTCCGGTGACATTTTTCATGACGTCATCCGGAACTTTTGTACCGGAGTACGCGTGCAGATGCATCATTGTAGTCTTTCTTAGGGTGGTCCCTGAAAACCGGACAGGACTGCCGGACAGGACTGCCGGACAGGACCACCGGACCGACCCGGACGGGTTAGGTTAGATTAGGTTAGGATAGTCTATCCTAACCTAACCTGTCCGGGTCGGTCCGGCGGTCCTTTCTGCTTGTCCGGCAGTCTTGTCCGGCTGTCCGGTTTTCAGGGACCACCCTTTCTTAGCAGAGTTCCACCGACTTCTTTGTACACAGCTGGTATGCGTAAAAAAAGGCACCACATGCATTTTTTCTCGGTATGCGTAAAAAAAGGCACCACATCTGTTAGATACATTTCTGACTTAAGAAAATATCACATAGCACTTAAAAACTGCGAGAAATCGTTCATATCTAAGCTTTCAGTTGATGGTTCAGTTTCCACTAAAGCTTTTTGGCGGTACCACCACAGTCTAACCACAGATAAAGCGAAGGGGGCTGTTAAGTCATCTGATGGCAAAACATTACTTGACGACAACGATGCATGCGAGGCATTCGCTTTGGAAATTGCCAAGGTTTTCGAAAGTGCCCACACTGTGCGAGTGTCCTCATGTATAAAAACTTCTTTTTCTCGTGATGTAAATTTATTTTCTGCAAAAACGGTTTTTCATAGGATCAAGTCTCTAAAGAGCTCCTCTTTCAATTTCATTGATGGCATCCCAGCATCATTTCTAAAGAATCATGCACCTATTGTTGCTTTATATCTGGAATGTATGTTGAACTCTTCGGTACTGACTGGAGTAATACCTGATGATTGGAAATGCAATATCGTTAAGCCGATCCCAAAAAGTCAGGGTTCTCTTGCCCTTACATGTTTTCGACCAATTAGTCTCATATCGGCCACTGCAAAGGTTATGGAAAAGATCATTTCTACATATCTGCGAAACTTTTTACATGAGAAAGGCTTTTTCTTTGCTGGGCAGCATGGCTTCAGGTGGAAACACAGCTGTGAATCACAATTGGCAAATCTAACACAGGAAGATTTGCCAATTGTGAAACACAGGCAAATCTTTTGTTTTTGATCTACATAAATGATCTTCATACACATTTGAAATCACTAGTCAGGCTGTTCGCTGACGATGTTGTTTTAACATATCCAATTAGTAAGCCAGAGGACACTGAAATTCTACAATCTGACCTCTTGCACATAAAAAATTGGTGTACCTCTAATGCTATGGAAGTCAACATTGGGAAAACAGTTATTTTATCTTTTTCCACAAGTAAAGCACCTCACATTTTCAATTATTGTTACGATGATACTCCCTTGGCACGTGTTGAGCATGTGAAATATCTAGGGCTTATTCTCACAAAAAACTTGTCATGGAATTGTCACATTTCAGACATCATATGTAGGGCTAGGAATCAATTGAAGTTTCTCATTAGGAATTACTCAAATTCCTCCAGGAAAGTTAAAAATATTCTTTACTTTTCTACTGTTCGCCCTATTCTTGAATATGCTAGTTTTGTGTGGAACCCATATCAAGTCTCTAAAATTGATGACCTAGAAGCAGTTCAAAGAAAGGGAGCAAGATTTGTCATGGGTCAGTTTGACTATAAGAAAAGTGTCACTGACATGCTGACTCAACTTGGATGGGAATCGCTTGCTTTTAGAAGAGCATTGAGGTCTCTTGTAATCTTTCATTCCTTCTTGAATGGAATCGGTGGTTGGAAAAATAATTTTGTTGCGGTCAAACCAGTCTCTGGAAATCTGCGTTCGTCAAATTATTCAACCTTCGAAATCCCATGCACTTCTAAAAACATTGAACGCTATTCTCCTTTCATTGGTGCAATATTCCTTTGGAATAGTCTTAAGCTACCTAAAAATATCCTTTCTTTGTCAGAAAAAAATTTAGTTCCACCATAAAGCCCTTCTTGGAACAATTATTCTCCAAGTCCAACCATGATGCACTGTAAGTAGGTAGGTCCACTGTAAGTTGGTAGGTCATATTGATTTGGCAGTTTTCTATTTTATGTTCTTTTCTTTTGTTTATTGCATTGCATTCAATGGTTCTGACAACTGACTGAGGTTTTGATTGGCCTTATTGCTTGAATTGAGGGCTACATTAAATGCCCTGGTGCTTCAATTTTGTGCTCTATTATTTGCCATTCTTCGGCTCTTGTGTCACTCAAATGATCGTTTGGTTCGTCATCCATCAACATCTTCGGTTCTGCTGCTGATGCTTGGTACCCACATTCTCATTCTGCCGTTGCCACTGAAAATGGTTTGTTGTATCCTTTGCATCACGGTCTTTTAAACTTTTCATTACTTCAATCATTGTGGGACCATTGCTTGCATGTGATCATGTTATGGTACCTGATTGGTATGCTTTTGCATATATTAAAATAGAAATAGCTTTCCATAAGATCATGGTTGGATCCTTGGTGTGTAATTCATGTGCCAGCGTCCATGTTGCACCACCGCGTGGATATCCGGTGTGATGGAAGTAGACACGTTTCTCCCACTCGACACACGACATGGCAATGTCCTCTGTGTTGATGACGACAACGTGGTCTCCACAACCACTTAGTGGATGGAAAATTGGTTTATGCCGACCCTGCAAGTACTTTGTTATTCGCTCTGCTGAGTCAAATGGATTCTGCCACTGAGCATCGTAAATGTACCACAGCCGAGCAAATGTTGCCCATTGCTTGACACGTCCAAAACTGGAATCGGAATAGATATACCTAGGCCTGGAATCGGAATCAAGGTTTGGAATCGGAATCGAAATCAGTATAATGTCCTGGAATTGAGTTTTTCGTAACCTAGATGGAATCGCACACCGCCAGAAAAACGCATCAACGAATTCAAAATAAAATTGTCTTTTTCTGCCTGTGCTCATGTAACTATTTTTTAACTATGTTTTTAACTATGTTTAACTATGTAATGTCGGTATCGGTATCAGATTTACTCTGTTCTACAGGTTTTCATGCCATAAAGGCAATCATCAATTGTGAACAGCAGAGTTTCATCATATACCAGGGAAGTTTCATCATATACCGTCAATTCTTTTTAGCTTAACCCATAATTCGGAGTTATGCTTATCTTCTGACTCACTGAATCTCACAAACCTTCACAATTCTGCTCCAAATCTCTTGCAGTTCAGATTGTCAGTGTTGCTGCTTAATGTGCGAAGCTTGCTTCCTAAACGTCAGGCTCTTCATCCTATTTTTGACACTCCCAATCTGGACTGCATAGCTGTGACTGAGACCTGGCTGGATGAATCATGTTCGGAGGTGGATTTGCTTTTTTTTTTTTTTTTTACTGTGGTTGTTTATTTAAACTTTACAATCATTGGAGCACAACCATCAAAGAAAAGAACACAGGCCAGACAAAAAAAAGACAAATGCAAACAGGCCACCAATGCGAGATGGAAAAAAAAAACCTCAAGAAAAGAGCAGATTTGAGGAGTGGGCACAATTTCCCAAGTTATCCCCAAAAATTGCAGGTATGTAGATAGCAGTGCTTACCTTATCAAAGACGGCAGCAGATCATGTCTCACAAATGAAATATGAAGCAGCTCACGGAACAAAGAAAGTGAGACACCATGTGAGTGGTTAAAATTATTAGCCATTGCAGATCAAAGCACACAATTTTGAAAATATGGGTGCATACGAGGGGCGTTCAATATGTTTCAGGCTTTGCATAGAAATTTTTATTTCATGGCGTTTTCCTCTCATGATATCAAAATATGGTTTATTCTAAGATGCTGGTGTGAATTTCAGTGTAATCCGATGCAAATTTTTCAAATTATGGCCGTATGAAATGAACATAACCGAAGTGGCCAAAATGAACAATTGGCTCAAATGAGAAAGTGACTTTTTCCAGATGAACACAAAATTCAATAATCTTGCTCACTGGGCCCAAGTTCCGACTTCAGAATTGCATAAATGATGATGACAGAATCATCATTTATGCAATTCTGAAGTCGGAACTTGGGCCCAGTGAGCAAGATTATTGAATTTTGTGTTCATCTGGAAAAAGTCACTTTCTCATTTGAGCCAATTGTTCATTTTGGTCGCTCAGGTGGTGTTCATTTCATACGGCCATAATTTGAAAAATTTGCATCGGATTACACTGAAATTCACACCAGCATCTTGGAATAAGCCAAATTTTGATATCATAAGAGGAAAACGCCATGAAATAAAAATTTCTACGCAAAGCCTGAAACATATTGAACGCCCCTCGTATAGCACCCTCCCCTAGGTAAAAGGAAAGAACAGGAAAAAGCATAAGAAATTGGAAGCGAAATGATTCGACATTCCCTACGATCCCTACGGTCAACTTTTGGGACAACAATTTGGCCTAGGTAGGTACCTACCTACTTAACCAACGAGGAATAAGGAATCGTAACCGTAATGGCCAATGCATGCTCCAGGTCACAGTGAGTGCAAATTGCATTGGTAAGCAAAGCCAATGTTGGGATAAGGTTCACAAGGAGAAAAAAAAAAACAATGGGAGAGATATTTGGTAGGAGGGAGAAAAAGCATAGCTGGGACAAGCCTCCCAACCCACCAAAACCACAGGAGACATGAAAAACGGAGGAGTGGTGGGAAATTTAAGCAATGCAAAACGGCACACAATGAGAAAAAAGTCTGATCATCCTGAGAAAAAGCATTGGTAAAGTAATAAAGGGACAATTCTTTTTGTTTTAAAAACCAAAGACACAGACCTGTGACAAATTACAACAGGCAAACAACGAAAATAATAGAAGAAAAAAAAATAACAATAGCTGTTTCACTGAAATAATCAATGTAATCAATGCAAGTGGTAACTTTCTCACATCAACTGGCATTTACAACTCTGTCACTGGTATATGACTTAACAAAAGACACCCTGGTCACGCAACCTTAGGCAAAAATCAAGTTCCTTTGCGTGGCAACGGGTAAGGAAAATAAGTATTTTCGAAGATTATTTTTGAACATATGCGGATCACGCAAGGGAGCAACAAGCTTAATAACATTGTTCCAAATCTTTGAGCCCCTGAAATTAAAGGAGAACCTTCCCTGGACAGAATGAATTTTCGGTAAAAGCAGGCCATAACTATCATAAAAACGTCCACGGTGTTCAGGTTTATGAAGAGTGGGAGCAAGAGTGTTTGCATGGTCAAAGTAGAGCTTATGAACCATCAGGCATGTCCGAAGTGTAATCAACTGGTATACGAGGGATGATCAATAATTACTGAGACTACCATATTTCGAGCTGATTAATTTCAAATCTCTTCTCATGCATTCCTACAGTGGTCTTTCGAAACATCACCTGAAAAATTTGGGTTTGATAACTAATTTGGTTTTCTCAAAATCGTCAACTTAATGATGGAATGTCGACTGATTTTTGCTTCGTGGGTAAAATTGAAGTTGCTGGCATGAAAAACAACAAAGTGGATGAATTCTTCATGAAAAGGCAAACACGTGGCATGCCCGCGAGCATTTCGGAAATGAGGGATCTTCCGTTGACACAAATGAAGTATGTCAATTGCTCGGTAACCCATGCACGACTCGCAGGTACCCCAAATTTCAAATTCTGGCCAAAAGAAAAGTCATTTGGATCTGAATTGTGTGCTTTTCAACAAATGTCGCTGGCCGCACTGTTTTTGGTACACATTTCTCATTTTTCTGCTGAGATTTCAGTTCACTTTTTCCATTAACCACGCACAGAGCATGCAATAGTGCTCAGAGGGTTTTTTGGCCCCTAAAACCTTTAAAGGCTGCCGGCTTCTGCGATTTTTCTTTGAATTTATTGCACTTGACTGATATCTCAAAGACGTGTATACAAAATTGTTAATTTTCACAAAACTAGAAAAGCAATCGTGCCCAATTTTTTCAGACATTCTTTCAAAAGACCATTCCTCAAATACATGTGCAGAGATTTGAAATTGGTCCGCTCTAAATATGCGAGTCTCAGTAATTATTGATCATCCTACGTATAGTGGGGATTGAAAGAAACTCAAAAAGTGGAC
Source organism: Sinentomon sp. SZTP_YWyxl (assembly GCA_030068105.1). Taxonomy (NCBI): domain Eukaryota; kingdom Metazoa; phylum Arthropoda; class Protura; order Sinentomata; family Sinentomidae; genus Sinentomon; species Sinentomon sp. SZTP_YWyxl. The sequence goes on along the minus strand of JASGXE010005125.1, from coordinate 10,076 downwards.
CACTTGGAGCCGAATAGCTTGCAAAAGAAATGACCCTCAACACTTGCTTTTGTTTCCTAAACAGTTTGTCAATAACAGTAGGGCTGGTTCCACTCCAAAGCTCAATGCAGTAGGAAAGTTTAGAATGTACAAAAGCAAAGTAAATAATCCTAAGAATTGAAACTGGAAGGAAATATCGAATTCTACGGAATGTATATATCATGAAGTTAAGATACTGTGTAACACTAGAAACATGAGAACACCACTTTAAATTACAATCAATAATAACACCCAAAAGCTTGAAACTACTAACTGGGAAAATGGGGAGCTGACCAACTGTAACACTGTAATTCTCATTCAGAGCAGAACCATTTTTTGAGTAAAGACAAAATGATGTTTTGGAAGGATTGATGGACAGGTGGTTAAAATCCATCCAGTCTTGCATAAGCTTCACATCATTATTTAAGGCCAAGATGAGATCATTTATGCAGGATGCCTTTAGAAAAAGTGCTGTGTCATCTGCATAAAGAGTGATATGCCCTGCCAGGGGAAGAAGGAAAATGTCATTGAGATAAATGTTGAAGAGTAGTGGACCAAGGACAGACCCCTGAGGAACACCTACCGAGACAGGGAGCACAGAGGAGTTTGCTCCATCAACTGTAACAAACTGGGATCTTCCAATTAGGTAGGATTCAAAAAACTTGTAGGCCACACCAAGAACCCCACACTTCCAGAGCTTTGCAAGAAGCACATTATGATTTACTCTGTCAAAAGCCTTGGAAAGATCAAGGGATATTGAGCCAACGGAATGTCCAAAGTCAAGGGCTTCCGAGGTAAAAGACATTATTTCGAGAATGGCAGTGGCAGTGGACTTTTGCGGTAAAAAGCCATGCTGGCTGGTATGTAGGATATTGTGCGAATTGAGATAACTCAGCAGCCGTGAGTGAACAAGTTTTTCAAAGACTTTACTAATTGTAGGCAGCACACTTATTGGCCTATAGGTAATTACCAATGTCAGTTTTTGCACCTTTCTTGTGAATGGGTACAACTCTTGCAATTTTTAGACAATTAGGAAAATATCCATGGGTTACACACAAATTAAAAATGTGAACAAGAGGTACAGCTACAATTTCCAAAAATTTAACAAGCACATAGGAAGAGATGGGCTCGGTAATAGTTGGGTGGCGAGTTTTTAAAGAACGGATAACAATGGAGATTTCCATCACATCAGTAGGGAAAAGTGCAAAACTATTAGAGAATGATGGAAATGATAGGGCAAATGACTGAGGCTGATGATGAACTTGGGCAGCAGGTAGAGGGGCAGACCTGCAGAAAAACTCATTGGCAAGGTTAGCAATGTCTAAAGGATCATGATAGTTAGTTCCAGAAACACACAGTGCATCAAGATTAGCACTGGGTTTAAACTGTTTGCCACGCACCACGAGTTCATTGATGATCCCCCAGGTATGTTTAAGATTATCAGAAGTTTGTATTCTTTCACTGTAGTATGCCTTTTTAAGCTCTGTGAGTTCTGTAGTTACAGCATTTCTACACTGGCGAAATTTATCACGAAAGGATAAATTCTCCGGATAACGTTTGCACTTTCTAAAGAGTGTATCCCTCAATTTCATTACTTTAAGCACCTCAACCGTAACCCATGGCTGACGTGGGATATGGTACCTTTGTCTGATTCTTTTGGTATGACTGGACAAAATCAAAGACTTGCTAACAACAGAAATGAACTGATTTACAAGAACATCAATATCTGAAAGACAAAAAAAGCAACCATTCCAATCATATGAAGACAAAGATGCATGAGCTTTGTTATAATCAATTACAATGCTACGTTTGAGATGGGTGGAATGACCCTCTGTTGAGGTTGCTTTGAAGTTTCTGTAGAAAAAAAGTCCAGATAGCAGAAAATAGCATAGTGATCAGTAATGCCGTATTGAATTACCCCTGACGTGACTGGGGTCTTAGTCAGAAGGTGATGATTTACAAAGAGATGATCAATTTGTGAGACTGAACTCCCTTGAACACGTGTGGGACCAAAAATCACACTTTTCAAGTGAAAGTTGGCGAGCAGCTTATGGAAGAGCTTATTGCAATTTGGCTTGAGAAGATCAATATTTATGTCACCAACAATAACAATGTCAGATGACTGTTCAGTAAAAAAGTTTAAACAATTTTCAAGACTCGTGCAAAAGGATTTCACTGACATGGAGGGGCACCTGTAGAAGGCACCAAATGTAAACTTACGAAGAGGCCCAGAAGGAAATTTAATCTCGACCCACAAGGATTCACAAGAGTGGCATGGCATGTCCAAATTCTTAGGGTCAAGTGATGTATGAACAAACAGGATTACTCCCCCAAATCTAGAATTCGGCCTCAGTGCAAAGAAAGGGAGATAATCAGGGATGTTGAACGCATCAAGAGATAAAGCACAGTCAATGTTAACTTCTGTTAAACAAATAATTAACGGCAATTTGGGCAATAAATAAAGCTCTGACATGAATTTATCAAAGTTGCATGAAATACCTCTAATATTTAAGTGGAAGATCCCAAGGGATGCAAAGTTTATTTGCGTACATTGATTATCAGACACAAGGTCACAAGGCAAGTAAGTCCGAAAATTAACACATTCGTTTTCATTATCGTAAATATATGAATCAACAGAATCCATATTCAAAACAAAGGGAGGAAATAATGAAAGTTGGCAGAAGATATAAATAAACTAAACTTTAGTCCAGCTGCAACAGTTGAGCCTGAGAATCAATTCGAATGGCAGGTGTGTTGTCTGATTTCCTGAGAAAAATAGATCCATTTCTTGACCAAATGTACCTGTAGCTCAGCCTTTGACGAGTTGCAAGAGCTTGCATGAACAACCTCTTCTTGTCAGGAGAAAGATGTTCACTGATGTAAATGATGTGATCATCACCAACAGATCCTAGTCCAAGTTCAGAGGATTTTATTCTCACTTTACGAGATGCTGACAAGATGCCATCTTTGACGCATCGTCGTACAAAGCGAACGACGATCGGCCATGGTCCTCTGGCACGCGACGGTACACGATGAGCTACACTGATCTCCTTTACATCAATGGGCACTTTTAGATGATGAGTCAGCTTAACTACAACAGCATAGACATCTTCAGATTCAGTCTTTGGAATACCACATATTTCAATATTGTCTCGATACAGATAGTCCTCCACAGAGTTGACCTTCGACTGAAGACCAGATATGTCACCTCGCATGTTCTTCATATCCGAAAGAAATTGAGCATGATTAGACTTGATTTCGGTTGTGTCTGATACCACTTGATATAGCGTTTGGCGGAAGTCCTCGAACTGAGAGTTCATGAACTGAATAGCTTTAAGGACCTCACTGTTGCTGGGATCGCCAGAAACATATGATGACACTTGCTTTCGGCAATTTTCAGCTGATGAGAAGCTAGCACCAGCCACACAATCAGTTGGGTTATCAATAGAACATCTCTTGCAATCCCAACGCATATCAGCTTTCGAGGTCTTGGAATGTTCTTTAAATTGGCTGTCCGACAGACCTGAGCACTTTTTGTGAACCCAGAGCTGGCAGGTGCTGCAACATATAGAGGCACCCTTCTCAGTGACCAGCTGCTTACAAATAGAGCATGGATGCTGAACAGAACTCATCGCAGTCAAGTTTCAGAATAGCTTAGAGATCAGCTTAACAATTGAGATCCAGCTAGGCCTAGTTGGAACCTGTGCCTAAAGGAAAAGAGTGCAAGGAATTCCCCGCACTCAAAGAAACAATGTTTCACCTAAGAAACAATGTTTCATGCTTCCCAACTGCTATACGGTGTTTCGTAGGGATCGCTCCCGACTTGGTGGGGGTGTCCTGATTGGAGTGAGACATCACCTTAAGCCAAAGCTCATCCATGCCAGTAAAGTTTTTGAGTTGATTATTGTTGCTTTGGAATCATCCTTTCCCCCTGTTATTCTGATATTGCTCTATAGGCCGCCCAGCTTAGCTTTGGATTGTTTACTGGGATTTGCACCGAGGTTATGAATGCTGTATCCCCTTTAATGCAGATCCAGCCTGGTTGCAACCCCCCCTCATTTTTACTTGGAGACTTCAATATTCATGCACCAGCCCAAGAGTCTGAGTCTGAGATATTTCCTGATGGATTGCAGAGAATAGTGGATAGCTTATCCCTTCAGCAGGTAGTTAATTTCATCACATGGCCAAGAGGTTTTCCTCTCCCTCATTCAGTTGGGTCTACTATTGATCTCGTATTTCATTGCCCAAAATCAGAGCTTCAGGTAATCCACCCATTGGTAGGTCTTAGTGATCATTAAATGATCTTTGCAGAATTTTTGGTAGATTGTGCATCTCCACCTTCACTGCCATCTGTTCCAGAGGTGGACAGGGTGGGCCTCAATTTTAAAGTTTATGACAAGATTTCCGTGGATAGATTCTTAGTTTCGCTTTGTTGGATTTGGAGTTTCTGCTCTCAGCCTGGATGAGCTCTGGGCTGAATTTAAATCATTATGCAGTTTTGTGACTGAAAAATTCATTCCAAAGAAACAGGCCATTAGATGTGGTGGCTTTTCCTTTCCGGTGTGGTTCACTGCTGGTCTCCGCTCACGGTATCTGCATCTGCAGAAATTATTCAGAAATTGTTTTACTGATTCAAGTCTTATCCCACAATATTCACTTGCCCTAAGGGACTATCAGCGGGAGCTTTATGCTCTCGAGCGTAAATTTGTCCGTGGACTGGCCATAAATGATGTAATCTCCACAAAACAATTCTGGCGATTCCATCATAGCAAAACTTCAACAGTGCCTGTGGTCCCTGCTGAGAGAGATGGGGAGGATGTTCCTCTGTCCTTTGCATTGAAGGTCCGGGAGCACATGAGTAGGCCTGCTGCTCCTGTTCTCACGAGTTTCGATTGTAATGAATCTTCCAACAATTTCTTGAGGGATGCCGATGTGCTAACACCTGGACATCTGCTTTCTGCCATTAAATCCTGCAAAAGCTCTTCATTTGACCTCATTGATGGCATCCCTATGGTGCTGTTGAAGAACCATAGTGATGTCTTATCAAAATTTTTGCTGGTCTTGTTTTCTTTGTCATTAGCCTTAAATTATATACCCCCAGACTGGAGCTCAGTGTTGTTAAGCCCCTCCCAAAAGGTGGCAACCCTGTCTGTTCACAGTTTTCGACCAATCAGTTTGATTAGCTCCTCTGCCAAGTTGATGGAGAAAGTTGTTGCTGGCTATCTGTATCGCCTTCTTGAGAGACAGAAGTTCTTTTTCCATGGCCAGCATGGCTTTAGATCAAAATTTTCCTGCGAAACCCAACTTACTGGTTTTGTTCATGAACTCTCTGTTGCCATTGGAACCTCTGTCCAAATTGATGCTGTGTTTATCGACCTTGTTAAGGCTTTTGACAGGGTCAGTATCCCCATCCTACGAAATAAACTGGCTGGTCTTAATATCCCTGAAAATTTGTTTTTGTGGCTCTCTAACTTCATTACCGATAGGCATTTTCAACTTCTTGTAAACGGGAGAACATCCGATGTTTTCCCCGTTACAAGTGGTATCCCACAGGGGTCAGTGTGTGGCCCCTTGCTCTTTTTAATTTACATTAATTTAATTGCATAAATGAGCTACGTATCTTTTGCTTCCGCTTGGCATCTCATGCTGCATCCTTCCACTTCTGACTTCTTGCTTGTGCTTTCTACGATGCTTATCATCCTACGATCTGCAATGCCGATAAAAATTCTGCTGCCTTGTTGATCACATGCCTTGATCTCACTCTGCTGCGGCTGCTTCATGGGGTAAGTTGCTTCTTGCCTCTTCGGTCTTCACTGCTGTTGTCTTTTGATAAATAATCATTCGTCAATTTTGTGACTGGTGGAAAAATTGTCAATTTTGTGATTGGTGACAAGAATTATTTCCGATTTTTCCCTTCTTCTAAAATGAAAATGTATACATTTGTTTCAATGTGCTTCAAACATGAATAAAAAACAAAAATAAATGGGGCAAAAAAATATATTTCATTAAAATTAAGATAGAATTAACGACATGACATCTGCAATATCGTCTGGTATCAGACTCTTTACAGATGACATCGTTGTTTACAGACCGGTGTCTTCCACAGATGAGGCAGCAGTTTTGCAACTAGATCTTGATTCTGTTGCAAGCTGGTGTGATGCAAACTCCAGGTATAAACGCCTCAAAAACATCGTTATGTCCTTTTCATCATCCCGTTCACCTGCTCTGCATGATTACAGAGTGGGGACAACCGTCTTGGTTAGGCCCGAAACTGTAAAATACTTGGGGTTGACTTTCAATTCTGAATTAAGTTGGGTGCCTCACATTCAAAACATTGTGAAAAAAGCTTCTAATCAATTGAAGTTCCTCATCAGGAACTATCATTATGCTTCTAGGCGAGTAAAGTCTATCTTATACTTCCAACAGTTCGGTCTTTGTTGGAGTACTCCACCATTCTTGGGCACCTTACCAAAGATGCTACATCAATGTAATTGAGGCTGTGCAGAGGAGAGCAGCGAGATTTGTCTCTGGCAATTTCGTTTTGATGCCAGTGTCACATCTCTCATAAATGAGCTGGCTGGGACTCGCTTGAGCTGCGGAGGACTTTACATGACATTTCAGTTTTTAGGCATTGTGTTCTGAACCATGGGGGTGGGGTGCTGGACCCTGGGTTTTCACTCCAAATAATCACTCCACCAGAGCAGGCACATATCATCTTTTGTGCCTCCCATTTTGTTAAAAACATAGACAGAAATTGTTTCTTCCATCGAACTCTTTTTTTGTGGAACCGGCTATGTCTTTCCCCAAATATCCTGCATTTTTCTGATGAGCATTTCATCGCAACAGTTCGCGCCAAACTGAACAATTGAATGGCTAGGTGGAATATTTTTAATGGATAGGCAGGTACCTTCCAATTTGGGGTGGGTGTCAGAAAAGGAGAATTGATGTTTAAAAAAAAAAAAAATTAGATTGGACATGGCAAAATTCTAATTTTCTTCCCCCCTTTTTTCTTCTTGTTTTTACTTGAAATTATTCCAAGGACAATTTCTTTTTGACCTAAATCATTGACATTTTTATATTGGTTGGCATTGATGATCCTCCATCGTCAACTGGATGACATCAATCACTTTGGCAATTGGCATGTCCGGGCTCATCTTCATTTCACAAGGTTTGGTTCTTTTTCTTGTCTTTTATTTGCTTTTGACATTCTTTTGCCTGCCACGATGATTCGATGCTTCTGGTTGATGGCCAACAACCAATTCTTTGAAGTTGCCTATACTTGAAATCTATTTTTGGGCACCCTCCATCTGCAATTGGAAATGACGCATTTGGTCTAGGCTGTTCAATTTTTGACTAAATCCTGAATGGATTCATTTTGACATGGTGCTTACATGCACTGAATATTTTGTGCGTCTTTCCTTGGCATTGGATTTTATCTGACTCCGGACTTTGACGTCCTCTGAATGCAATGCGTCGGCGGGGGGACTCCGTCCCGGGCTCGACTAAAACACTTAACAAAATCGCTTAACGCTTAACACTTAACGCTTAACAAAACGACTAAAACACTTAACACGCACTTAACACTTAACAAATCAGGGATGTCCAACTTTTTTCCGAATTTTTTGTTCTTTCGCAGACATGCTTAACACTTAACGCTTGACAAAACGACTAAAACACTTAACACGCACTTAACGCTCAACAAATCACTGATGCCCGACTTTTTTCCAAGTTTTTTTCTTCTTTAGCAGGACGCTTGACGCTTAACACTTAACGCTTAACAAAACGACTAAAACACTTAACACTTAACGCTTAACACATAACGCTTAACAATAATCACTGATGCCCGACTTTTTTCCAAGTTTTTTTCTTTTTTGGCAGACGGTTGACGCTTAACACTGAACGACATCACTTAACGCACATCACTTAACATCACTTAACGCACTTAACATGCACTTAACGTTACTTAACATCGCACTTCACGCACTTAACATCACTTAACATCGCACTTAACGCTACTTAACATCACTTAACGCAACTTAACATGCACTTAACGCAACTTAACATCGCTTAACATCGCACTTAACGCTACTTAACATCACTTAACATCGCACTTAATGCACTTAACATCACTTAACGCAACTTAACATGCACTTAACGCTACTTAACATGCACTTAAAGCTACTTAACATCACTTAACACGCTTAACAATTCAGGGTTGTTCAACTTTTTTCTTGTTTTTCCTCCTTTATTGCAGATATGCTTGACGCTTAACACTTAACGCATAACAAAACGACTAAAACACTTAACGTGCACTTAACGCTACTTAACATCACTTAACGCTTAACAATTCAGGGATCTCCAACCTTGAATTGAGTTCCAGTGAGGTGACCAAAGATGGCCGCACACGGGTCACATTGCCATATGAAACGGTAAAGAGTCTCTTTTGGCTCTCTCTGAATAATATTGATTTTTGATTAAGACAAGTCAGACCTTTCTTGAGGCCCTTTTGTCGCACAGATAAAGTTTTCTGACAAACCAATTAGACTGCACCGGACTTCAGTTTGAGAGCACACTAGGCTTTTAAACAACCTTCAGGGTCCACCATGACAGAGCTGGACTTCACCATACCAAGGAATCAAGGAACTAAACCAGAGGATTCATGCTGAGAAAATAAAGGAATTCTTCTTGTATTAACAACTATGGAAAACCATCATCTGAACACAGAAAGAAGAACAATATACAAACTCAAAGAAATACCTGTGTCGAGGATCCTCGTCTATCCGTGCATCCTTATCTAAGAAAGGGAACAATTCTGGCTGTTGCCCTGTGGCCAAACTTAAATTACGCCTGAAAACCGCCCTATTCATTCGTTTTGACACCTCGCGGTGCAACGCGCAACCTGGGAGTCGAACTCCTACCTACCGCGCAGGAAAAGGGAGGGACGAAGAGAAGGGACGTCGAGGATATCTTCAGCTTATCCACTGGACAATTGACTGATGCCGTGATTGTGGCTTGGCCAACATCAATCACGACTGGCACAGCGAGATTGCCAACACCTTCATCAACCATCAGTGGTGAAGATTCTCGTGTCATCAATCGACATTGATCAACGAGTTCGTGGTCAACACCTCGTCAACACCACCTTGTGGTTATCACAGACACACTCGCGTTCATGAGACATCAACCAGGTGATGTTAATTGCGGTTATTATTAACCCGACGAATGCGTAAGCATGACATGCTTTTGTCCAAACGCAAGCAGGACCGACGACTCTGCAACATCGACATGATCGACACTCATGTTCATTCCATGCAGGTAGGTGTGGTCAGCAACAGTTTGTCAAGACACGTTCGTAAACTTGGATTTCTGGCATTTTACGAAGCCAGCTTACGTTCATGACGAAACTCGACAACATATCACGACAGAAGTGACTAAATTATCTCGGAAAACGATGACGAAACTCGTTGTTATACGATCAATTGCGACAAACAGGAATCAACTGGCAGAACTTGAAAATATCAAAAGGACGGCGACTTGGCAATGGCGACTCAATAACTTTTCCCATGACAACTTATGTCCACCAAGACGAACTCGAATATCAAATTCCATGACTGAAGATCAACTTTTCCCCACAGCTTTTCCCCAAAAACCTCCCTGCAGCTCCACAAAACTTCTCCAAAACCCTCCGTGAAAATTTCCCAACCCGAGCGGCCATCTTGGCTTCCGGCCACGTGCAGCTCCAACGACGAACTCCCCAATCAAAAATCCATTTTCAAGTGTCCCCGCCGTCGGAACTAACTTTCAGACGATCGGGATTTTCAAGGAGTCGAAGCTTCCTGAATTTTGAATTTCGCTTTTTCATTCTCCGATTGTGCGACGAACATTCGCATTTTTCGGCAACGTGTTTTTGCTGCGCATTTGTGTCAGAACCACTCGTCTTTGCGGTGAACTATGTTAGATGCCCCCTCCCCCAAAATGTACGTGCTGATCACGTTAACAAAACTCGAATTCAGATCACAGAAGTCGTGTTTTGTTCTTTTTGATCCACACTGTACAAA
>JASGXE010005124.1:0-30746 GCA_030068105.1 Sinentomon sp. SZTP_YWyxl | reverse complement strand
CCCTCGTTTTCTAAACCATGAAACCCATTTTCATTAATTTCGTTTCTCGAGGGTTGCGTGGCACGGATTTACAGGCGCATCACCATCTCAGACAGATCTCAGCAGAACGTGGACGTAAATGCAGATGCAAGCCATCGGTTCAGTCATCATTTGGCCTGATTGTGAGATCCATATCCCAACATTTCATTGTATTTGTCAACTGAGCTTATTTACGGAATATGGATGCGGAATGTTATAGCGAAATGTGGAAAACAATAAAATTGTCGAAACGGGTGACTGCGCACCAGCCAGTGGGAATCATCAGGGTGTTACCCTTTTTTGATAATGCAGGCGGTTCGCTATCGCTTTTCCGTTTTTGCAAATCGTACGCCGTTTTGAAAAATCAAAATAACATGACAACGTAAAGTGGCGACGGAATTAATGTAGGTATCCATGCATGAAACCAATTGTGACTGTCCAGAGTTTGGCATGAAGTCTATGCAGCAAACATGGACGATGCTCTTTATAACCGAGGTCAAACTCTGACACCTCTAGAACGCTTTGTTGAAATGAGGCGCTTTAGTTTCTACCGCCTGCAAGAGAATAAAAACCAAGATAAAAAAAAGCGTTGCGAGGCACCAGTAAAAGGGCAAAATACATTTGTGGATATAATCATTTAGACGCCACTATACATTTTTGGAATTACGCAAAAAGTAATTTTTATTTACATTACGGACAAAGGACGTTTTATTTACATTATGCACAAAGGAAGTTGTATTTTTATTGTTATCATAATTTTGTGTACTTTCAAATCGACCTCAGGTCACGCCCGGAACCAAGGATCGCACGAGCCGAAGCCAAGCAACGAACCTGCGCAAAGTGGGAGTTACGCAACTGAGGGGGTTGCACTGTTATCTGGATTGGGTATTTGCACAAATGGGACAAGAATACCATCCATCAATGCCTCGTCGCGACATTTTGTTCAATCGGTGCATTCCAAGATATCAACTCACCGAGGACATGTTGCAGCAAAGGACCGAGCACACCAATGTGGGGGGTAGTGGTGGGATTAAACAGCCAAGATGATGGTAAGACAGTTGCTGGCGATAACCATTGCTTGGTGGTTCATTGGAAATTGTGGTTGCGCCATGAAACAGTGATTGCATGATGTGGTTGAAATCATGCGTGCATCCAGTCCGCTATGCCCCGAAGGAGGGAGCTGCCCTGTCTGATACATATCCTGGCTGGACACGGTAGAGTGAGTGCACCCAGCAGGCCAGTTGTCAATTGGTGGACATAGAGTAGATGGGATGGGCAGGGACATATAACATTTTCAGTAAGAGGCTTTCCCAGGGACAGTGAGCTGTATTGTATGGCTAATAGTGCCATGCCATCAGAGGGGAGCAAAGGTAGGTTTTGGAGTTGGCATCCTGACGTGCCATTATTGGCTCGCGTGGTTGAAGTGGAGAATGAAGGGGTGGCAAATGCAGTGGCGCTGTAACAATACACAATACATAAAGATTACGCAAGTATAGGCAGAAAATAAAAAATGAATAAATGCAAGTCAATGAGTCAATCAAATTGTATACCTGCGGAACATCATGAACAAACGGTTTATATTTCATTGCGCGAGACATGCGAGTGAGTGAGACTGTTATTACGAATAGCTCCGATTTCGCAGGACGGCCATTCCATTCGGTAATTGAATTGATCGAGGAAAAGTAATGGTACAGAATTCATTTCTTGCGAAAGGGAGGAACAAGTCAAGTCCATTATCGGTGTGCCTTTGTAAGGACTTAAAGCGGTACAGTATGAGCTGGGAACAGTCAACATCACCACGATGATGTTGTGGCGGAATACATTCAGGCGGTGTTTTGGCGACGGGTCACTGGGGTCGGACGAACGAGGTCTTTAAGGGATATCCGTAACTGTGAACTGTCTCTCATATTTCTGAGATATTTTCCTGCTTGCGCTTCAGGTGCACCAATGTTGCGACATTTACACGGATTCCATACCGCGTAGAAACCCTGCACATAAAGGTGTGATTTGAATTGGATTTGTGACTGTCCAAAGGAGAACGAGCCAAGCATTTTCTCAAGAAAATGATCATTCACATTTCAGCCATGTGATGTGGACGGTGAATTCATATGTTTTCACTTTCGAATCTTTGTTTTCGCAAGAACTACAGGCGTAATTGAGTCGGTAGCAATGGTATCGCATCATGTGCCAAAGAATTGTGACTAGCCATAGGTCTGTATTCTACAATACAATTGCATGAATTGCACTTGAACAAGCGATATTCGCAAATTAAGGTGTTTGTGTCGTTATACACTGGCATCATTGTCATTATGTTCAATTCGTTATCACTCCATCCGCAATTGCAAAACGCACAAAAAAACGTTCTCCACGAACACTGAAATTGTTCATGATTTTACCATTCCCAATTTAGAAGTCGACGCTGGCAACCATGGTGTTTGTAAAAGCACACTCTGGAACGACATCTAAACTTGATTTCATCGTTCATGGTGGATCGTCTGTGACGTGAGCTGAACATGAAATGTGATGTAAAAACATTATTTAGCATTTTGTAACAGACATATATCGGGAAAACAATTTCACGTCTTCTGTAAATACGATCAACTGTAACTTGATGAAATTACACTCCTCTAAAAACATGACGAAATCGACTTGTATTCAGATGAAATGCACAGCATAACATAATTCTCGAAGTAGCATACCGGGAAGCGAGGCCTATACCGATTTTGTGCGGGATAGGCCCCTAACCTTCTCTAACCAAACCTAACCTGACCTAACCTAACCTTTTTTCATCGTTTCTAGCGTTTTTCCCGTTTTTGGAGGGTCGGAACACAGAGTGAGATGGAAAAGGGCCCAAACGCGTACTCATTTATTAAATAAGCAACCGGGAACCTCCATCCAAAACTATTCATGGCCGTGCTTTTCAGGTGAGTGACCCGCGGGCAGCTCTGGATTGAAGCGTTTTCAGTCGGCAGCTATCAGCAGGCAGCTCTCGTTTGCACATAACGAATTTATGAAGCACCACAATGTCCAGTTTGAGTCGCGTTTGCCAAGGCACGGTTTGTTTGTTGCAAAATTATGAAAAGACATTTGTTGTTAAAATTCCCTTATGAAAGGCAAAGCGGATCCAACCCTATCCGACCTGCGTAACAAAGGCGCCCGCCAAAAACTACAGGTTTGCAACATAAGAAATGCGCCGTAATGCGTGTTGCAGGATATGAACAAAGTGGGAAATGAGTGCAAAGAATCGCCTGCAAATGCAACGGACATGCAATATTAATTTACGCGGAAACGTCAAGACCATGAGGCAACCATGAGTCCATAAGAAATGTATTTGCAGAACCATGTGGAAATATCATTTGTTTTTAGATTTTGCGATTGTTCAAATGAGTTCATTTGTAAGTGTTCAAATGTACCAATGCGAAATATGCACACAGCTGAGTCCCTTGTTTTTAGGTGGGGTTTGGCAGTGGTCATAGGTAAATTAAAAAAGAGTGTCTATTTTTGGATTAAGATGCCGCCGAGGAAAAAGGGTGGAACATTGCCTTCGCTTTTTCTCTCACTTCGGATGTTCCGCTGAACTTGAGACTCTGGAGTGTTTGAAACATTTACAGAACAATAAAAGCATTAGAAGATGTTGCATAAAAACTAACGTCTCGTGGATTCCAGGCAAACGGGTGTACTTTCGACGCCGTTACAACATTGGGTACCAATTAGCCCTGGATTCGACGCCTGACATAAACGTTGACCATGGACCCTGCAAAATATCACGATAGGTTTCAGTCGAACGATGCGTGAAAACAAATGGATGTATTAAACATCTGAATTGCGCAAACAGAGGTGAGAACGTTCTTTTCTTGACGTCTTTTTAACAACCTCATAAATGGAAACACTAAATTTTAATTAAGGCGGTTGTTTTCAGTTTTGAACTGCCCGCACCGAACAAGATTTTTTGCATCCACCCAACCTGGCCAACCTTTGCCTTCTGTTTCATGCTTTTTAAAGTTTTTGGCACGGGCTCGGCGACTGACATTAAGAGAGATTTGAAACTGAACATCCATTGGTCGAGCGATATTGAGGCGGTTGAGCAATCCAGCCAATCCAACGAAGTCTTCTAAGTGAAAGAGGAGGAGTGCTGAGCAAAAACTGGTTCCAGAATTTGCAATGAACAAGAATCTAGTTCATCACAAGAAAAAATAATTGAGAATCTCTTCATTGTTTAATTTTAATTCGGTTTAAAATAAAAAGTCACATAAATTTCCAGAGGGTTTTCATCGCTATTTCACCGTCTTTGTTGTTGTCTTTGAGAACTTTGCTGTTGGTGTCGTCCGAGGAGTGATGACCTTTTGCCAACCAAGACTTAACATACCTCCTTTGCTGAACAAAATTTCGAAAGTGCTGGGCCGCTGAGATTCAAGAACATAAGGTGTGATATACAGTTTTCTTGAGCAAGTAACCACGTAAAGGCTTAACAACAAGATTCATCAACTGAATGCTCTTTCGCATTCTGCACTCGAAATTGTCATGCTATGAATGCACTGCTGAAAGATGTTCAAATCAGGAGCGTTTCTTTTACCACATCCATCGTTTGCGAAACCTCTGACTGCAATTCTCTAATCAATTTGGAACCGGTCACAAAATTCACTCATTTGTTGCTCGCCGTAAAAAAACTGGGAGGTCATCAAGCCACAGTATGATGGGTTCCAGACTTTCAAGCTCGAAATTTAATCTGAATAATTTCCTTGTCAACATCAGCCATCACTGGTCCTGGTCCTGTTGACATTCAATATGCATCATGGTTTTTTTCCGTGTTTGGCACCAAACTTATATGAATTGGTTTTCTCAAATTGTGCTCTGTTGAAAATTGGACCTCGGACATCACGAATGTTTGAAATACGACAAAGGAAAGCGGCCGGCCGCGGACCCCCATGCTTGCAAAAAAAAAACGGACGCGCCGCGTGCCCACACCCAAAAACATGGCAGGCACGCCGTGCCTGTGCGTGCACCCACAAAATAAGCCCTGTCCCAAGCAATGCAATGCTGGCAACAACAGAGCTTTCCATTATGCGATTTTGTCTGGGGTTACATAAATGATTTATGTTTGATTTATTTTATTGGTGATTTCCAACGTGTGCATGCACATGTATGCAATTCCAATTTGATTTGTGATCATGGACTTACCTGAACCCAAAAAACCCAACGCATTGAAAAGTCCCAAATGACGAATGCATTGCTGGTAAGAGTGAATGTCAATTTTTCTTCTGAACACTTTTTTGTCTTTGTAATTTTTTGTACTTTGACTGGTTCACGTGAATTCGATTGAACAGACTTCAGAAAAATGCAATTAAAAAAAATTGCACCAGGACAGCCTGCTACAGGGCTTTGCTATCATTTGCCATGGCAAATGATAGCATTTTTCATATCATTTGTTTTCATTAACAAGGACTTGGTCTCAATCGCACGCCCAGCAGACACATACTTATTGATTTTTGCACATCATACAAGTAGGCCTACTAATTAATTGCTCAGAGATTAAACCTGTAAGATATAAAACATTTTGAAGTAGTATAAAACGACACCAAATGATGCACAGCATAGGACCATGACACAAAAACAATCAATACACATTCTAACAAAAAGAAATTGTGACGTGAAAGATCACACAATCCATATGATTCTCCTTTAAATTTCCCTCTGAATTCTTTAGTCCAGTCAAATTTCAGTGGCTTGGCATCTTGGTTTTAAAACAACCATACTCTGGGAGGGATCTCTCCCTCTGAATCTCAGAGTTAGTTTGTTTGACAACTGTAGCCATAAGGATCCCGAAAGTATTGTGAAAACCCAGCTCCCAAAATCCCTGGAGTGAGTTGCAATAAATGAACACACAATGTCAGTTTATGATGCTTAAAAAATACAAGATGCAATGGAGATTTGATTGGACTGAACCACTAAGAAAGGTAGTCAGAAATGGCAAAAATTCTCTAAAATTGAAGCTAAATTCAAACAGATTACCTGAATTCTCGGAGGCAACGCTCGCATCAGGAAGTTGCAGGGGATAAATTTTGAAATCATTCCAGCTGGATTCACAATCTTCTGACTGGTGACCCATTGCTCCTCCATCAACTTCTGTAAATGTGCCACAACACGTATTCCTCTTTACATCATCTAGAACTTCTTTGAAATCCTTCCTTTCAAGGAACCCTGGCTCCAACTTTATATCCTGATTGAAATTATTCCCATTGCAAACAGGATCAGACAGCGATAGCTCATCAACAGTGGTTGAAAACGACAACCCTGGAATGGGAGTGTGTTTTTCGTCGAAAAAGTCTGCTTCATCTGTTTCCGTTTTTATATCCATACCACATTCCTCTCTCGAAAGAGGAAAATTATGAGTTGCCGGTCTTTGCAAGGTTTTGTCTGCGCAAATATGATAGCCTAAATATCAGTTTGAATGCAAAAAGGCTGGGAAATTAAGAGTAAAAAGCGGTTAATGAACACAAATGAAAATGCAAGGTGGGCCAAAAAAGAGAACCTTTTGACGTTATTTGTTTCCGGTCTTCCCTTATTCGGAGAAACCACCCTTTTGTGAACAAGGTGCCATTCCATGTCCAAAAGGGAACAAAACCATTTTGTCTTTTTGATGTCCCAGGGCAGCTTGTTCACGAAACGTGGGTTTTCTTAATCCGGGAATTAACCGAATCTGAAAGAGAAAATGGATGTAAAATGTCTTCGTTTTTTCTGGAGCACCCTGTGTAGATAATATCGCAAAATTAAACCAGTCTAATAGGTACTGCTTTTTTTATTGTCTGCCAGCAGAGAATCAAACATCATTTTTGGCATTTATTTTAGCTCGTTACACTTGAAATTCTGACCAGCTGTCAGAGATCAGGCTGTCTGCCAATTTTCATGAAGTCGCAGTTTTAATCTGTTGCCGTTTTCGACAAACATCTTGGATGGTTCATTGAAGCAACAAAACAATACGAAGTTACACACCAGAAGAATATGAAGATGCGCAATCACCTGATAGAAGTGAGCAATAGAATAGAAATAATAAATCACCTAATGCAGTGTCAAAAGTCCAGTGCTGAGTTCAGTTTTTCATTTAAGACATAAAACAGAGGAATTGAATCGTCAAATTAAAGTCATCAATGGCTATGCAGCACATAACTCTCACTCAACTGTTTACGGTGAAACAACAATTCGCAAGGCGAATTATCAGTGAAAATGAGAAAGGGAAAAATGGAAAGGCCTTTCCCTGGGTTGGCCATGAGGTGGCAAACATTGATTTGATCATCCAGGGGGAGAAATTGAACATTTAGGGAAATTCTGCAGGTCGATTACTCAGTGATGGCAAATTCCACTGACCACAAAATGACACTGACATTTGCACTGAAATCCAGTGGCAGCGACTCCTAAAAGTCCAAAGAATATGGTAGCCTCAATAGGGCAAAAGTGTAGCATCAAGGAGTAGGGGAAAAGGGTAATCACAAGGCATAGGGGCAAAAGGTGGCTTCAAGGAACAGGGGAAAAGGGTGGACTCAAGGAATATGGAAAAATGGAAGTCTCGGAGAATGGAGGGCTCAAGGTATTAGGTGAAAGGGTAGCCTTCGTGAGCCACAAGGAATTAGAGCCGAAAGTTTTTTGCTGTCTGCGTCGAATTCTGATCTTCTAACCTACTTAGGTATATACGTAGTTGTTGCAGGACGAATGGAGCAAGATAAAGTATCCGCTGCGAGAAAATTGCATTATTGCGTCATCATTCGCTGTTGCCTGCCGGTAGAGTGGCGCTCACGTCAATAGTTCATCCATAACGTTTAAAGGAAGACATGAGAGTGAATGGCGGACCGCGGTGCGATGCCCACAGAAAGTTAAATTTCTCCTGAACAAACCCACGGATTTTGAAGTGGTTGCATATGGTGCAAAGCTGAAAAATGAGCGCTTCCACACATGTATAATGATCCCAACTTTTCGTCGGGTAAAACTCAAATCATTCGAGGAACAAAAGTGCTCAAGTTTCGATGTTGTAAAATTCCGGGTTCCTGCCAGGTATTTTCAAAGATTGTCCAATTTTTTCCGTTGCAACATGGTTTCGACCTGCGGAAGAGTTGTAGAGGAAACCTTCCAGTTTCCAAAAATATCAAAATCATTGAATTTGAATACCATTCGGCGATTTAACGGTCAGAGATAATGCGACATGGCAGCATCGTTTTATCTTTGAACGGGGAAGACGCCGCGGCTCCCTTGAAATCCTTGGGAGTCGCGGCCTCTCATGTGTGAAAGTGCAAATTTTTTAGCTTTGCACCATACGCAACCATATCAAAATCCGTCGCTTTGTTCAGGAAAAATTTAACTTTCTGTGGGCATCGCACCGTGGTCCGCCATTCACGCGCATGTATTTTCGCTTCTGTCCGTAGATGATACCCCCTTTAAACGCCGCAATCCAGCAACACACAGTTTGGCAACAAGAAAATCCCGGAGTTACTCCACTTCTTCCTTAAAGCGTTATGGCTGATGTGTCGCTTCCATGGTAGACAGAAACTGATGGATGCAATTTCTTGTTGTGGCACGTGCCAAAAGAGGTTTCCTCTCATCAATAAAAACAGAACAAATACAAATGCATGATTGAAGCTTTCCAAGAGTATGAACTCAAAATGTCTCAATTATTTGCATCAACAGCAATTCAAATATCAATCCTCAAAGTTCTCATTGGATTGAAACCTCTGTGGTAGAGTTAGCACTATCTGATATCCATGCCAATCTGGCTGTGTGCTCTCAAATTTCCAACTTAGCTGATGGCTCTTGGCTTAAAGAATGCTCGCTGGCTATTGATTTTGCAACTTAATCGTTTGCTCTCACTCTAGCCAATGCTGAATTATGCACGCCAACTGAATTATGATAATTTTAGTGGCTTTGATCACCGAAATTGAAAATTTTATGAATATTTTCGCTTCTCTGCGCCTTCGGCTTCTTCTGCGACACCAACTTACTTTATTTTTTATTATTGACTGGCAGGCAAATCAATTCTATGCACAAATCAAGTTGGCAAGCGTAAGCCATGTTGGCCTTCTTTTTTATGATAAAAGTGGAATTGGACTCAAAGACACTATGCTGTGAAATCCAATTAGAAAATTCAGTTTGCAAACAGAACTAATCTTGATTCATATTCTTCTGGGTTGCCCTGTTTTTCGTCGGCAAAAACTTGTGCCCGAATAACCAAAATACGCTTAAAATGAGAGAAATACTACGACAAACCCAACCGAAACCTCTTATCCAAAATCGAAACCAACTAATCAAATTCCTCGTTTAGACTCAGAAAGACGAAGAGTGTTCAGATTGACAGGAGCGAATTGCTATAAGTAGTACTTTTGCAACGTGATTTGGAGCTGGCCATCACAGGTGTGGCCACTCCTGGAAGTTTTTAGTGAAAGAAACTTGTTGGATTACCAATCAGCTCAAGGGGGCTTTGGAGTGATTCCATTTTGGGCTGATTTATTTTTGGCCCAAGCATGGTTAGGTCGCCCATTGGTTTGAACTAGCATTGGAAATGAGAGCCAACCACAATAAGGACAAACAAGCAGTAATTTCCTCATTCCACAGAAGCAAACTTCGAATCAGACGGCAAACCTGGGGTGCCTGTCATTCAATTAAAACAATAATAAATGAAAAAAAATTAATATCACCAAAACAATTATTGTGCACTTTGAATCTCGATTGCTGATTGGCCGTCACATCGAATTCGATATCCTCCGCGTGACTACCATCCAGCTGCAAAAGTGTGATGAAATACTTTCAATAATGCCCTTAAAATGGGTATGGACGTGTAATTTATGCTTTGTTGTATTCAGTGCGCATCATAGAAACTCTGTTTGGTGGTGTGCTCATCACCATTTCAAAGCCTCTTCCAATTAATTGTCCATTGCAGTTGCAGAATTCCACTCTGCGGGAAAGGCACATTTCTGAATAATTGTCACATTGAACGTTCTTGAAAAACCAGCAAAGAAAAGCATCCAAGAAGTAAAATTTTATTGGATGAAAAGTTATGATTTTCCAATTGACAACTCAATGCCAACAGCAAATGAATTGTTCAGCCAAAGTTAACAAAACTCAGTTTTTTAACCTTTAAATGCAGTTGATCTGCAATTGATCACTTAGGATCAAATCAAGAGATTATTTTGCAAAACCATATTCCTATTCTTTATTTTTATCAAATAATCACAAGAAAATTTACACAGCTTGAAATTATGGAAGGTTAAAACTACATCATGCAACCTGTAAATAGGACCACAAAGTAACAACAAAACTTAAGGTGAAATGACATTCAAAATCATCTAAAAATGTTAAAAACAGAAAAATGCCATAAGACTAAATTTATATTCTTACGTATATGCTTGGAACTTGAGCGATCTAGTGCAAGGGTCGATCGGACAAGAATGCTCTTGCCAATTGTCAAAACCTCCTTCTTGATGCCTGCGATCTTGCTGTAATTGGCAATTGATTCCATAAAGCCAGCCCTCTATACTCCACACCATTCTCATATTGTGTAGTGTTACAACAAAAGGATAGCTCAGATTCAAATTTTCCCCCACTCTAGTTGCATTTGTATTGAGGATTTTGCGCCGGGCAAAAAAGGCAACAGGAGATTTCCTGTTTAGTTATCCAAACACCAAATAGACCCAGCCTCTCCACAAAAAGATCCTGGATTGGAAAAGATTTGTGAAGTCTCAAAAGTGGGCCAGTGTGAGCCAGACTTGTCTTCGGCTGTGATTCCACTCCCCCATAATTCTAGACAATAGGTTAAGTGCATAAAAGCATAATAAAACTGCTTTGAGACATTGCCTGGTACTCGTAGATAGTTAATTTTGAACACTAGTCCAACAAATGTAGATATCTTATTTAAGAGACTATTGACTTGACATTTCCATGTAAAAAATTCGTCAAACATGCATCCAAGGTGCTTGACAGAACTCACTTGAACAACATCCAAATTTTCTATCACCAGTCAGACATGTTTTTTCTTTTATCATGGAAGATGACATAATTGCACTTTATCACATCCGGAGAAAGTTTACGGAATAAGCACTTAACAAACTGTAAACAGTGGGTTGGAAACTTGGAGACGTGTTTGACACTGAAAACTCGTCTTGATAACGGACGCGCGATGCGCCCGAAACGTCGACTCAACTCGCACCATGGAGGCAGAAATCATCGAAATTCCTGGCAAGGGTGATATTTCAGAATAAGCACTTAACCATTTCGATGCAGACACTAACTCCAGGTTTTGCTCATTGAGTAAGATTTCTGGGTTGGGACCACTCCTGCAGGCTACTGTATCATCTGCAAAGAGAAGGGCTTGGGTTTCTGCAAGATTTTACTCAGGACTCTTTCATCGTGGTGCTTTTTACATGTATCAATTCGTTTCCTTTTCTTTTTCACACTTACTTTCAGAAAAAGAAGAAATCTAAAAAATATGATCATTCATTGGCAAGATGGCACTGATGAATGTTGAACAAATTGGGTGATTTCTAGAAACTAGGAAAACCAAATTCTACATCTGTGGGAGATGAAAAAGCAATAAAGAAAGGCAACAGCAGTTTTTTTTATATCAAACCTGTCCTGTATTTTTTGCCGCATCACTTTTACCAGAAAAAAAAACAGGGTGAGAGAGAAGTAGGAGAGAGAATGAGAGAAGAAAAAATCAACAGGAATCAACGGACAATATCAAAATTTTTCTGCTCCAACCGTCAGCACGACAGCCTGATTGGGTTTTAGATCTATTGTAAAGGTCCTTCCCTCAAAGTCGGTGGTTTTTCTCCAAAAACAAGATTTAGGTTGGAGAAAAAGAACTGCCAGTTAGCATAATTTTGTTGGTAAAATTTTCACCTGAACCAGCAAAAAAGCATTAAACGCATTTCAACTTGGTTTTGCATCCGAAATAACAATCATTTGCAACAATTTGTTTGAGTTGTCCTTCAGAAGACCCATTTTGACAAGAGCTTGGTTTATCAACCTCCAACAACTTTCCTTCTGATTATCAGAATTAAAGATTCCATTCATGTTATTCCATTTTTTCATCAAAGAGGTGAACCTCTTCTTGTAATGTGTGATATTTCAATTTTAAATCATCGTTGAAGAGGTTCCTTTCCAACCGTTTGAAGTATCAGCTTTTCTTTTGATGGACATCAATAGGTCAAAGGTTGCCACATTCGTTGCTTGTTCATGTTGTACCATGAGTAACGGCCTCTATAGTATCCTCTCATTTTAAAACCTGCATGCCCAGGTACGTTGCATCACGTATGTAGCCTCACCGATTGTGGAATTTAAACTGGGTTAAAACATTTCAACAGCTAGGTTGACATCTGAGCAGTTGCAGGGATAAACTGATCCAACACGAAAAGTTGGCAGCACACGTAACAGTTTTTTCTTATCGAATTTAGAGAAAAACCTGTAATTTTCCTCTCATTTTAAAATTGTCAGGAGTTCACAACCACATCGCCCGAATTGGAAAATATGGCCCATGCAAGTTGCAGAATGAGAACCGTCCGATATTAAGGAAAATGAAAATACAAAATGGAAAAGTAGTAGAAAAGAGGCTTGTGATAACAAAGAAAATTGTGTCACTGAAGGATTTTTCATACAAGTCGTCAATGAATTGCTTTTAATAAACGTGTCTAAATTTGTGTTTCATCTCGAAGAGAATTGTAATTCTAATTGTGTGCAGGGGTTTCCCCCTTAATCATACATTATTCACAAATAATCTTTCAAAATTCACAAAAACAGGAAAATTCAATGATAAGAATCCGTTAATAACTAGGAACCTTTGCCTCAAAAAATGCAACACTTTATGGCTGGACAAACATCAGCCGGAAGAGAGTTCCAGTCAGTAATTGTCCGAGTTATAAACGAAACTTTTCCAACATCTTTTTTGAAAGATATTGAAAAGCTCAAAATGTGAAATAGCTTCCTTCCAATAGCCAGTTTCGGCCAGTCGGTGAACAATCATTGCAGAAACGCTACTCCACCTCCGGTAGAAACTTTGAATGGGTGGTCATGACAGCCATAAAAATTTGGATTTTAATGAAACTCAGAAGATTGCCCCACCCCAGAAGTTTCCAAGCACTCGAAAAAGGCTCAAAATGCGAAGTCACCTATCACAAATTGGGTGACACGCGTCTGAATGTGTTCTAATGAATCACAGTGGGTGGTTAGATGAGGATCCCCAGAAGTGTGAAATAAGCAAGCCCACAAAGTTCCATTGGACATTTCCTGAAATTTCTTTTTGCAAAGTGAAGAGCACTATTTGCTTTTTAGGAAATAGTTTCAACTTGTTGGGATCAGTCAAAATTGTTTATCAAAAACGCCTCCCAAATAGGTGCTTGGAATAGGTTTGAAAGGATGAAATGTTTCCATCCAAAACAGATAAATCATCCCACATTTGCTGAAACGAATGGAATGGCTGGTGTCAAATGCTTTTGAGAAATCAAGCAAAATAGCATCGACCCTCAACCCTCTTTTATTATTAATGAATCACAAAGAAATTTAATCCATCGGCGAACATAGCCGGGATTTGATAATCACAACTCCCATCCCCCACCATTTCGAAAGGATAAGTACAGATAGAACGCATGTGATAGAATAACCCCAAGAGTACGGTACTCAATCCACATGAATGATAGAAATGGCCCAGTTATTGGACTTGTTCATTATAATCGCAGAGACCACCGTGTCCGTGATTTCTTCCAGAATCATGAATCAATGAATTTTATTCAGTGAATTGGAGTCCAACAGATCACAACATTTGGAAGAAACATTTTCATAAATTTATGATTTCACAGTTCACTCAAAAGATCAGTTTCATTAGAAGCTTTTTATTAAAAAAGATCAGTTTCATTAGAAGCTTTCTATTAAAAGCCCGATGGAGAAGTGCCTATCCCATACCATCCTCGCGGATTGATAGGAGAGGGGTTGTGTATAGGGAAAAAGAAAAATTACGAAATGGCATTAAAATTTGAACAATGATAATCATTATAACAAGAATACCCTTGGCCATTGTCATGAGACATGGCCACTTCTTGACAAAAGGAAGCAAGTTGAGATTCACAAGAATAACCAGTACGGAAACCGTGCCGTGCGCTACTCAAAATTGAAGGGGAATCCAGAAAGCTTCTAATGTGACTGGCTATAAGGAATTCATGTATTTTGGAGCAGGTATCAAGAAGACTGATGGGGTGGTAATTTAAAGGGTTGGATTTGTCACCTTTTTAAAGATTGGTATAATGGTCGACCTATTCCAAGCAACTGGAATGTCGCCAACATTCAAACTCAAATACAAACAGAACTGGAACCCTCAACCACATTGCATTTCATTTTCATGATGCGATTTATAACCATTGTTTCAGTTACTCGAGGAATGTCAAGAGTGGAAAAGAATGGCCCAGGTGGGATCTCCGGAATTCCATCGGAGACAAAAATATCAGCGAACGACTTGTTGAGAATTTCGACTTTGGCCCTGCTGTCAATAAATGTCGAAGAGTTTGAATCAATTTTAAGTATGGGAATAGAGCTGGAAGTTCTCCAGCGAGACATATTAAAATGCAAAAGCCTTTTCGGGCCAGCAGTCGAACCTTACAAAGCGAACTGAGATGTTGTTGAAGAGCTTTTTTTTAGCTTGGAATATTTGGAAAAAGAATTTTTATATGCAGAATAAAAAGAATAGAGAAAGAATAGAGCACACTTTTCTATTTAAACCGTTTGCAAGAAGACTGACGGATCAGATGTAGTTGTAAGTTTCTTCTACGTTTTGTCCTATAATTGCATTTGTCACATTTAAAAGGCTTGTCAGAAGAATGACAGAGTTGATGTATTTTCAGGGCTTTTGAAGACTTTGTACTGAAGTCACACTTTTCGCAATTGAATGGTCTATCTGAAGAGTGAATGATTTTATGGCTTTGTAAATGACGCAACTGATTTGCACAGTAGTCACACTTGTCGCACTTATATGGCTTCTTAGAAGAATGTCTGATTTGATGACGCTTCAAGTTTCTGGAGTAATTTGCGCTGTAGTCACACTTGTCACATTTAAAAGGTCGGTCTGAAGAGTGACTATGCTGGTGCTGCTTGAAACAAAATGTCCTGTTCGTGGAATAATCACATCTGTCGCATTTGAATCTTGCACGTGAGAAAGATGTTGCACATTCAGGTTAATTGATGTCTTTGAATAGCAGCTGTGATCCAACTCTACAGACCGTTGCACATTTTCTGAAAGGAATAAACAAAAGACACCAAACATCTGAGTTAGTGATTTGGACCAGGGTGCAAGGATGTATGATTTTCATAGTGTTTGATGATAAATAAAAAGAGTACAATGCGAATTATAAATTAAGAAGTTGATTCCCTTTATATTATTTTTAAAATTAAAAATGGAAAAAATAAAGATCAAATTGCCATTCTGTTGCAGTGAGAGAAGAGTTCGGTTGAAGATGTCTTCTTGTACAATTTATGTCCTTGCAATCCGATTGGGAAATATACAACCCCTTTAGAGAATGCCTATTTTTCCAAAAAAGGATTCACATGACAATGGCTTATGGTAGTTTTCCTTTTTTGTTTCCACTTGCACAAAGACAGAATGCCACCATACCAGACGAAGCTGTATGGCTCTGAATCTCTGTGCACTAATCTCTGTTATACGTATCCTTGGCTTATTTTGTTCCTTGGGTCATGCTGCACTGACGAACTTATTTCTCTTGCACGACATAAGAAGTGGGCCTCGATTTTCAAGAAAAGTGAAAGGTTAAAGTACTGATTTTGGCATGTCATCCAATATGTCAAAATCAATTTTAAAGCCTCCAAGACAATATGCATTTTGACAAGTTGCAGTTTTTCAACAAAAAAAAAGTTGTAAATGGTGCACAGCACAGGATAATGACACAAAAGCAACCATACAAGCAAAAAGTAAGAGATGAAAGTCAGAATTGAAAATCAGAATATGAAAAACATAAAAATAACATTGTCCAAAAATACATTTCATCTTGGGTTTTTGTTTTGCCATTTTTCAGTGGATTTGAATCCATTTCACACGCAAACAACCCATCTCCGTTGGAGACATCTTTCTCTATTTCCAATGCTTAAGTAATCAAATTAATTCCGCATATGTCTCCCAAAAATTTGAAAGGGGCCTTTGGGCCCGTTTGAAGTTTGGTTTTCGAAAGGACAAGAAATGGACAAGGATTCCAGAAAAAAAAGGACACACATGTGCATCAAGACCAGCCAAATTGTTGGCAAAAAGATAGAAATTTCCCGCAGGGTCTTAATTGGAAAGGCTTCCACCTCCAAGGTGAAAGAGAGCAGCCGGTTCCGGGAGCCGGCACCACCACAGTTGGCCGAGGGAGCCTGCACAATTTAAGCACTGTCTAAATCTCAGACTCAGTTTGATTGACAACTGCAGCTCTATAAAATCCTGAAAATAGTGTGGTGTTCCAGCTCTCAATCAAGAGATCCAAAAAACTTTAGCAAGTGAAGTTGCATGACAAAAAACTTTAACACTCTCATTGCAATCAATTGGCAACAGTTTCTCCTGGTTTTCACGACTTCTTTTCAGTCTGTCACGTTTTATAAGCGCCCCCAATGTAGATGTGTTTGGGCTGAACCACCAGAAATGGCAAGAAATCCTGAAATTACTGTCGGACTCCAGCTACTGAGAGACACTAAATACGTTAAGAGTAAGAGATCCAAAAAAGTTTAAAGTTAGTTACAATAAATGAGCTCACGTTTTCATGCTTTAAAATTATTGTTACAGCAAAAATTTCAAAATTCAACACTGGCAGCGAAATTCAAACAGATTACCTGAATTTTCAGAGACAATGCCCGAATCAGGAATAAGCAGAGGATCAATTTTGAATTCAGTCTGGCTGCTTGTATCATCTTCCAATTTGTAACCCACTGCTTCTTCAACTTCCAAAAACGTGCCACAACATGCAATCCTGTTTTCATCACTTGGAACTTCTTTGAAATCCTTCCTTTCAAGGAATCCTGGCTCCAACTTTATATCCTGATTGAAATTATTCCCATCGCAAACAGGATCAGACAGCGACAGCTCATCAACAGTGGTTGAAAACGACAACCCTGGAATGGGAGTGTGTTTTTCCTCGAAGAAGTCTGTTCATCTGTTTCCTTTTTTATATCCATACCACATTCTGCTCCCGAAGTAGGAAAATTATGAGTTGTCAGTGTTTGTAAGGTCCTGTCTGCCTTGATGACCCAAATATCACTTTGGATATAAAAAGGCTGGAAAATTCAGAGAAAGAAGCGCTAATTGAAAACACAACTGAAAATACAAGGTGGGCTGAAAAAGAGAGCCTTTTCACATCTTTTTTTTCCTGTTCGCTTAAATCCCTTGTTTGGGACAAAACAACATTATCTGAACAAAGTGCCCTTTCAAATCAAAAGGCAACAAAACCATTTTATATTTCCACTGTCTGCTTCAGAGCACCCTTTTCTTCACAAGACGTGGGTTTCTGGGGAACTTGCTGAATCGGAATGAAAAATTGATGTAATATTTCCTCTTTTTTTATGGATCACACTCTATAAATAAAAAGCATTTGTTTCATCTTATCGGAAAACAAAACCATTCTAGAAAGACTGCAGGTGAAGGAACCAGTGCTGGAAGACAAGTAAATTTTTTTTAAAAAATGCCCCTTACAATCCTGTTCGCCCTTTTGGCATACCGATAGCAACATCCTTTTTGGCATCTGTTTTAGCTCGTTCCAATAGTTATAATTCTTACCGGCAGTCGAGGTAAGGTGGCCTGACAAATTTCATGAAGACACAGTTTTAGTTTCTTGCCGTTTTTGATCATCATCTTGGATGAGGCATTTAGCGTCCAAACAGAATATGCTCCATTACCAAAGTATGCACGAATTAAGCGGATATACCCATGCAAAATGGTATACCCCATGCAATATCCAATGAAATTGCACGGTTTGGTCTGCTATCAACTAGCAGTGACATTTTACCGCAACAATTACGACTCTAAAATTTTCCGTTTTCAGGCTGGTGTCTAAAAGACCTCTTATAAATTATGAGAGAGCTGAAAATAGGCAATCCACAAAGAGCATAGATAAAGTTTGGATACAGTTTTCCAATGAAAAATGAAAAAGAGTTATTGAATCATCAACTGAAATTCAGTCAAGGTTATTCAGCAAATTCTCACTCAACAAATGCAGCAAGGAAGTCGAACTCATTGTGACACTATTTCATAAAATTCCAATTCAGGGCCCTCAGAGGCAAGAGTTGAGGAACTTGATGCCGAAGCTCTCGCTTGATTCAAAAATGCTCATTCCTACCTCAGTTTCCAAATTGCATTTGTGGCCTTATGTCGAAAGCGGTCCGACTGCCAGCCACAAACAGAAATCTTCAAGAAAATCCAAAAATTAAAAAAAAAAAATTAAAAAAAAAAAAAGAAAAATCCACATCATTGAGACCATTCAATGAAATAAGAGGCAGAGTTCTTCAGCTTTCTCCTTTGGGGGTGACAACACTTTTTGGAGTGTTTTTTTTTTGTATTTTTTGAGTTGGACCACTGAAACTTGGGACAGACAATGTACATTGAATTGATGAGATGAGATGGATACATAACGGATGGTCTGGCATTGTCTGTGTTGCACATTTCTAGCATCTCTTCGTGATTTGTAAAATACTTCTCCAGAGAAAGAGTGACAGAGCCAGAATTTTGACATCTTTGTTCTGCAACAGTTCTCAGGTAGGAGCTTGGTATTGTGCTCAGGAAGCTGGAAAATAAGTGACTTCTCCTAAAGAAGAGCTTATATTTCTAAAACCACGTGTCAGATCAAATAAATCCGACTCTGTCACTCTCTTCTACACAAAAAAAGCACTTAAGTCGCCAAATGTTCAGCCCAGTATCTTCAAAACCGGCTGAGATATCTAAACTCAGCGATAGTTCGCGATACGATTGAATTG
The DNA here is from genome assembly GCA_030068105.1 of Sinentomon sp. SZTP_YWyxl. Classification (NCBI taxonomy): domain Eukaryota; kingdom Metazoa; phylum Arthropoda; class Protura; order Sinentomata; family Sinentomidae; genus Sinentomon; species Sinentomon sp. SZTP_YWyxl. The sequence continues at coordinate 11,759 of JASGXE010005124.1, read as the reverse complement.
AGACTTTTTTCAACAAACGTTGTAAACATTTGTTGGATTCTTTTTTCTTCCTCTGATGCTGGAGAACTGGACATGCAATACGAAAAATGTTGAAAATCATTTTTGGACACTTTTTGAAGTGTCCAAAGTAAAGACATATTTATAATTTTCCGAAAATCCACCCATTTTCTGTCCATTATCGTCTTCCGTCGATTTCGAGTTCTTTGGATTGTAGCCAAAAATAACAACAATCAAAGAACTTTGGCTACAATCCAAAGAACTTGAAATCGACGGAAGACGATAATGGGACAGAAAATTGTTGGACTTTCGGAAAATTATAAATATACGAGGGCTGTTCGATATCAAGTGAGACTGATACCACTGTGACCCTCCCTTAGCACCTATGGGTCTTATTTTGACAATATTTAAAAACTCGTTGTTGCGTAGTACTCTGGTCAAATTTCAAGGGAAATGCTCAAGCCTTGTAGATTTTGGATGCATTTGAAAATTACTTCGTGAATTAATTTGCCGGAAAATTGTTTATTTTGAAATGTCAGGAAAAAAGGGAAGTGGTATGATTTTTCGCGTTCACCAGGAAAAAAAGAATAGTTTCTTATCCATTATGCTGGAGGGGGCTGTGCTCTTTCGTTAGGGGCTACTTTATGTGATTTTTCCTGTTCCGGAGAAAACAACGGGCGTTTATTCAGAGAAGTTGGCCGAAAAAGCTGACAACATTGAGCAGAGAACATTAAAGTTCTCACTGTAAGAGTATGTAAGAGGATGTAGGGCGTTTTCTTGCTGTTAGCAATCTGTAGCGACATCAAAAAAGCATCAAAATCGTACCAAATCCTATGAAATCTCTCACCATTGAATCAATGGTGAGAGATTTCATAGGATTTGGCAAGATTTCTGGGAAAAACGGGTTCGTCATCAGAGGTTCCCAACGCAGGTTTTGATGAACAACAAACATATGCAATTGAAGGCGAATACCTGTGGCCAGGAGAACCACTGAATGTGAACTGCATCAAATGTTCAATCCTCCCATTGTTATCCTGAAGTTTTTGCTTTTCCCTGAGTTGCAAAACATGTGAAAAGCACGCGCTTTCTCTCAGCTGAGGTAAAATCAAAGGAAGTGGCAGGTGTTCTGAAGGTCCCCTTTTAAAACAGCATGTAGCACATGTTTACGGACAAGCAGAATTGTAAACCCGGATGAATCAGCTCAGAAGGGGGCGATTTTGTTGAAAAATCACAATGCGAACAATATGGACAAAGAACACAGAAATGATCACATCAGTCTCACTTGATTTTGAACAGCCTTCGTGTCTCAAAAACAAAAACTTTTCGGAATTTCTGTAGAATAGTTTTTTGAAGTAGAAAGTCTAAACTACCCAGAGAGTTATTTTGAAAAAAATGTCTTTCAGCAAAAAAGCCAAATTTGCCTGTTGTATTCCCCTTAAAGGCCCTGGCCAAGTCCTGCTGTGGTACTCTTCTGCCTAGCCTATCTAAAGGAAATCAGTCAACAAAATGTGTCAGAGCTGCTAGGCTAACATCAAATAAACGGACTTGAAAAATCATTCACAAACAGCAACTGACAGAGGGTACAAAAATGTCTGAAATAGCACTTGGTCGGACACTCCAAAGTTTGATAATACAACCCAAATTCCTCGACATTCATTGTAATCACTCAGAGATACAGTGTTATTCAGAAATAGTGGACATGACTTCACCCACATATTTCTCTCGTAATTCTAAACAAAAATGACACCCAAAAGAAATCCTGGCCCGGCCAAGCGGTGCATTTGCAGACATAGGTTCATTATGACTGATAGGTAGTTGTAAGAATTACAAGAAATGCGTTGGCGAAGTAATGTCCACTATTTCCGAATCCACCTGTACTTGGAATCTTTCCAGCTGGCTCTGTATCTACGCATGAACGTGATTTATCGTTAGAAGGATAGCCAGAATATGTCTCATGATGCACTCACATTGCAATTCGCCGACCCAACTTGTGGTGGATCCAAATCCAAATAAAGGAAAATTCCGTTTACCTCCCCTGCCACATTCAAATGCAGGTAGGTACTTTACATCAGCTCTGAGTTCGTATTTCTTGATCCTCACTGAATGGACAGGTGCTGCTTCCCAAGGCACAATGAAGAAGTCAAGATGACTCGGATGAAGATGAAGATCAGGCATGCAAAGAGGTGAAGGACTATGTTCAGATCCAATCGGTCATATTCTCATTTGAAACTCACTCTCTGGTTCAACTCAACAGTCAATTCAGTGATTGGATTTGTGTTGTGAAAATTTCATTTCTATACCCACACAACGCTTATTCCTTTCCATTGAAAGATGCATCCGTCTGTTGAATTGGCTGTTGATTCGAGTTAAACCCGCGGGTGACTTGGGGGTGACTTGCAATGGGGAATGCTGCCAAATGTGGTTCATGCCAATTTGAGCAGGCAGGTTTTTTTTTCGGCTTGTGAAACCGCCTTCTCAATCGATGATAATGACCAACAATCAAACGACAATCCTCAAAACCGATCATTGGATTGAAATTGAAACTGAATTTGACCTGAGACAAAATGTTGGCTCAAAGTAAGTGAATGAAATTTAGCTGCAAATTTTACGATTTCGGATACATGACAAGTTCGGGACCCCAACGACAAGTTTTGGATTAAAACAAGTATGTGCATGGAAAACTTGCATGGAAAAATGTAATCAATGCGATGAGCAATACAGAGTGCCTCGCATTCATTCACCAATTCGTACTTTGTTTTTCCGTTTTTTCAAAAAAATCGAAAATCTGAGGTCTGAGGTCTGAGGCAATACCCAACCAGTATATGGTTAGGTAATGTTAGGTTAAGTCAGGAAAGGTTAGATTAGGCTGGGTTTGATTTGGTTGGGTTTGGACGAACTTGACAAACCAATATATGTGATCAAGTGGAAAGGGGATCTAACCTAACCTAACATAACCTACCCAAACAACATAGGTTGGGCGTTGCCTCAGATTTTCAATTTAGGTTTTGAAAAAAAAAACGGAAAATCAAAGTACGAATAGGTGAATAATGCGAGACGGTCTGTATTTTCAACACCCTGTACCGAGATGGTGTGGCCCTGAGTTGGATTGACCGATGCATTGAGTTGGATTATCAGGCTCATTGAGTTGAACTGTCCGGCAAACTCTGGTTTGTTGAGTTGAATTGTCCGTTCGCAATTCTCCGCTTTCAATTGTTACCCCCCCCCCCGTATAAAGGACATAAGCCAAGTTTTTCAAAAGAGGCACACCGCGAACCGCCATTCACCCGCATTGTCCTTTCCTGTTCCCCTCTTTGATGGCAATCACTCTGGTGATGAAGAAGCAAAAAATGTTTGACACAGCATTCAGACTATAATTAATCTCATTAGCAGCACCAGAACTGTGTCACGAGAACTTGGTTTCTGTGCAAAAGTCTCTCAAATTTCTTATTGTTGGGAAAGTTACATCCACCAGGGTTCCGAGTGATTTTGGAAAATCATAAACAAGGTTTTCCAAAGGTTTTCTTTAGTGACAGAAAGTGGCTTCCACGACCACAGGCCATGCAGTGGCACCACCAGAAGGGTTCCAAGGGTGTCAGCTTCTGACAGAAGGTTTGGGAGACGTGAGTCCCTCAAAGGCCAAAGTCATCTACAAGTACAGGTTCATTGAATGCTTGGTTGCAGGTTCATTGAATTGAAAGCAGATGACAGTTTTCAAAGGTTTTACCAAAATTCAAGGTACCTACATGTATACAACGTTTCGAGGTCCTTTTTTGGAAATCAAGCGGCCGTATTCCCCAAAGCCACAAACCCTAACCTTAGCCATAACTTGAAAAATAACCGATTTAATGCAAATATTTTGCTGGAAAATTTTATTTCAAATAAAAACAACAATATTGATTTTCCATCGCTGAGCAAGATGCACCCGAATGTGGAATTTGCTATGTTTCAAGTTTAGGGTTAGGGTTACCTAGTGGCTTTGGGGAACACTACAGTAGGTTTTTCAGGGTTTCCCGGGATGAGACCCTGATCTACTGTGAAACTGGCTACAGCAAATCGAAGCTGATAAAATGGTTATACAAAATTTGACTGTTCATTGGGATGACATTTTTGATGACACCGGGATTTATTCTGCATTCTTGATTGTGGAAATTTGTCGGAAATTTTAAAATAATTTTTGACGCAGCGTCAATTTCAGTCGTTCATTCAACAAGGACGAGAAAAGTGTCCAAAATGATGCAATCCACGCATGCAATTTGCTTTCATTTTAAACAACTACACGATACCTAACCAACAGCCTCCGAGACTCCACTTCAATGCAGTGCCTCCAAAATGCACTCAGAGCACATTTTTTACTTGTGAAATTCAATTTCTTTTGCCGTCAAGAACATCTGCAAAAATTTTTGCGAAATGTTTTTGGGACACCCTGTATGTACCTAGACCTAAACAGATAAGCAGGTACTGGAATCTGCAGAATCTGCTACAATAAACATGAAGGAATTATTCTCAACGGTTCAAAAACAAAATAACTTCAGTTTATGGTCAGATGCTCACAGCTGTGTTTGCAGTGGCAGAAACCTGACCAGAGAAAGATCACAACATAAAGCACCCCCTCGAACTAGGGAAAATCAGCAGAACAGGTGCCCAAGACAGTTCGGCCAGATTAATTCGGCATTTATTTGCCATTTATCACATTTATGACATTTATCTGCCCAGGCCAATGAACTAAAATCCAAAAATTACCATCAGTGAACCGTTTTATCATTTTCATATCCAATGAATGGACAAGGCCCATCTCTCGCTTAGGCCTACTGTTTTCTTCTGTTCTTTCAGTCCCAATTCATCCATGGTGAATTTGTCAGGGTTCACACTCAAAATCTTTTTTTTTAAATAAGGACAGATTGGAGAAACAAAGACAGAATAAAAAACATGGTTGCCACAAAAATGTAATTTAGTTTCCAGGAGATTCCAGGACATCTGGGTGGAGCCAAGATGGGAGGCCTGAGGCATCATCTCGGTGGGGTTTCAATGTGCTGAGCCCTTTGCAGGGGGTCTGGGGCGGAGGCCCCCCAGAAGTTGAAGAAAATTTTGAAATTTAGAGTGCATTTTGGGGGACAAGCTTGGTGTTTCAGTGGCCAAAAAACTTGAAAACACAAAAACGGACAAAGAAAGGACTCAGTTACACAAACAAACAAAAAAGGACAAACAAGTACGAAGATGAAAATAAGAACTTATAAAAGGACAGATGGGAACCCTGATTTGTGCACCCTTTTTGTGGTCTTCTGTGAAATAAAAATCCGGCATGTTGAAACTTTTATTTGGGTAGGCACATTGTTGCCTGCTCTACAACGTTTCGGGTAATTCATGCTGATTTGTGCACCCTTTTTGTTTGTTTGTGTAACTGAGTCCTTTTTGTCCTTTTTCTATGTTTTCAATATTTTTGGCCTCTGGAACACCAAGCTTGTCCCCCAAAATGAACTCCAAAATTGAAAATTTTCTTCAACTTCTGGGGGCCTCCGCCCCCAGACCCCTGCAAGGGGCTCGGCACCTTGAAACCCCACCGAGATGATGCCTCAGACCTCCCATCTCGGCTGCACCCAGATATCCTGGAATCTCCTGGAAACTAAATTACATTTTTGTGGCAACCATGTTTTTTATTCTGTCTTTGTTTCTCCAATCTGTCTTATTTAAAAAAAAAGATTTTGAGTGTGAACCCTGACAAATGCACCATGGATGAATTGGACAGAAAGAACAAAAGAACACAGTAGGCCTAAGCGAGAGATGGGCCTTGTCCATTCATTGGATATGAAAATGGTAAAACGGTTCACCGATGGTAATTTTTGGATTTTAGTTCATTGGCCTAGGCAGATAAATGTCCAAAATGTGATAAATGGCAATAAATGCCGAATTAATCTGGCCGAACTGTCTTGGGCACCTGTTCTGCTGATTTTCCCTAGTTCGAGGGGGTGCTTTATGTTGTGATCTTTCTCTGGTCAGGTTTGCCACTGCCACTGCAAACACAGCTGTGAGCATCTGACCATAAACTGAAGTTATTTTGTTTTTGAACCGTTGAGAATAATTCCTTCATGTTTATTGTAGCAGATTCTGCAGATTCCAGTACCTGCTTATCTGTTTAGGTCTAGGTACATACAGGGGTTGTCCCAAAAACATTTCGCAAAAATTTTTGCAGATGTTCTTGACGGCAAAAGAAATTGAATTTCACAAGTAAAAAATGTGCTCTGAGTGCATTTGGAGGCACTGCATTGAAGTGGAGTCTCGGAGGCTGTTGGTTAGGTATCGTGTAGTTGTTTAAAATGAAAGCAAATTGCATGCGTGGATTGCATCATTTTGGACACTTTTCTCGTCCTTGTTGAATGAACGACTGAAATTGACGCTGCGTCAAAAATTATTTTAAAATTTCCGACAAATTTCCACAATCAAGAATGCAGAATAAATCCCGGTGTCATCAAAAATGTCATCCCAATGAACAGTCAAATTTTGTATAACCATTTTATCAGCTTCGATTTGCTGTAGCCAGTTTCACAGTAGATCAGGGTCTCATCCCGGGAAACCCTGAAAAACCTACTGTAGTGTTCCCCAAAGCCACTAGGTAACCCTAACCCTAAACTTGAAAACATAGCAAATTCCACATTCGGGTGCATCTTGCTCAGCGATGGAAAATCAATATTGTTGTTTTTATTTGAAATAAAATTTTCCAGCAAAATATTTGCATTAAATCGGTTATTTTTCAAGTTATGGCTAAGGTTAGGGTTTGTGGCTTTGGGGAATACGCCGCTTGATTTCCAAAAAAGGACCTCGAAACGTTGTATACATGTAGGTACCTTGAATTTTGGTAAAACCTTTGAAAACTGTCATCTGCTTTCAATTCAATGAACCTGCAAACCAAGCATTCAATGAACCTGTACTTGTAGATGACTTTGGCCTTTGGGGACTCACGTCTCCCAACCTTCTGTCAGAAGCTGACACCCTTGGAACCCTTCTGGTGGTGCCACTGCATGGCCTGTGGTCGTGGAAGCCACTTCTGTCACTAAAGAAAACCTTTGGAAACTTGTTTATGATTTTCCAAAATCACTCGGAACCCTGGTGGATGTAACTTTCCCAACAATAAGAAATTGAGAGACTTTTGCACAGAAACCAAGTTCTCGTGACACAGTTTGGTGTGCTGCTAATGAGATTATTATAGTCTGAATGCTGTGTCACTCATTTTTTTCTTCTTCACCACCAGCAGGGTTGCTGTCAAAGAGGGCAGCAGGAAAGGAGAATGCGGTTGAATGGCGGTTCGCGGTGTGCCTCTTTTGAATAACTTGGTTTATGTCGTTTATACGGGGGGGACAATTGAAAACGGAGAATTGAGAACGGACAGTTCAACTCAACAAACAAGAGTTTGCCGGGCAATTCAACTCAATGTGCGGGACAATCCAACTCAATGTATCGGATAATCCAACTCAGGGCCACACCATCTCGGTTTAGGTTGAAAATACGGACCGTCTGACATTTATTCACCTGTTCGCACTTTGATTTTCCGTTTTTTTTTTCAAAACCCAAATTGAAAATCTGAGGCAACGCCCAACCAGTGTTGTTTGGGTAGGTGATGTTAGGTAAAGTTAGATCCCCTTTCCACTTGATCACAGATATTGGTTTGTCAAGTTCGTCCAAACCCAACCAAATCAAACTCAGCCAAATCTAACCTTTCCTGACCTAACCTAGCCTTACATTACCTAACCATATACTGGTTGGGTATTGCCTCAGATTTTCAATTTAGTTTTTCAAAAAACCGAAAAACAAAGTACGAATTGGTGAATGAATGCGAGACACTCTGTATTGCTCGCCGCGTTGATTACGTACAGAGAATATAGTTTTCAATGCATATATTATAGGTACTTGTTTTAATCCAAAACTTGTGTTGGGGTCCCGAACTTGTCGTGTATCCGAAATCGAAATCGTAAAATTGGCAGCTAAATTTCATTCACATGATGTTATTGTCAACCAGACGACAAAACCAGCAACTTTTGACTTCCCAACTTGACTACTCCACTTCACACGGAGACGTCGCGTCGTCCGTTGAGTGAGTGGGTAGACCCATCTCTCATCATAATTTCAATCAGGATATAAAGTTGGAGCCAGGATTCCTTGAAAGGAAGGATTTCAAAGAAGTTCCAAGTGATGAAAACACGATTGCGTGTTGTGGCACGTTTTTGGAAGTTGAAGAAGCAGTGGGTTACAAGTTGGAAGATGACAACAGCAGCCAGATAGAATTCAAAATTGATCCTCTGCAAATTCCTGATGCTGGCATTGTCTCTGAAAGTTCAGGTAATCTGTTTGAATTTTGCAGCAGTGTCAATAGTGAGAATTTCTTGCCATTTCCGGCTACTATTCTTGGTGGTTCAGCCCAAACACATCTACATTTGGGGCGCTTATAAAACAGACTGAAGAAGAAGTCGTGAAAACCAGGAGAAACTGTGTGCTAATTGATTGCAAGGAGAGTGTTAAAGTTTTTTGTCATGCAACTTCACTTGCTAAAGTTTTTCGGATCTCTTGAGAGCTGGAACACCACACTATTTTCAGGATTTTATAGAGCTGTATTTGCCAACCAATCTGAGTCAGAGATTTAGACAGTGCTTAAATTGAGCAGGTTCCCTCCGGCTAACTGTGGTGGTGCCAGCGCCGTAGAGGCCTTTCCAATTAAGACCCTATTAAGGGAAAATTTCTATCTTTTTGCCAACAATTTGGCTGGTCTTGATGTGTGTGTCCTCTTGTTCTGGAATCCTTGTCCTTTCGAAAAGCAAACTTCAAACGGGCCCAAAGGCCCCTTTCAAATTTTTGGGAGACATGCAGATTTATTTTGATTATTATTATTGAAGCACTGGAAACAGAGAAAGATGTCTCTGACGGAGATGGGTTGCTTGCGAGTGAAATGGATTGAAATCCACAGAAAAATGGCAAAACAAAAAGCCAAGATGAAATGTATTTTTTTTTCTAAATATTTCAATAATTCAATTTCGCTGTTACCACAGGCTGCTCCGGGTTTAGATGGTATAAGTGCAAAATTTTTTAAATATAATGCTCATATTCTGGCCTCACCAATAGCCCACCTGATAATCTTATGTTCACCCAAGGGGTATTTCCTCAGGAACTGAAGCATGCAATTATAATTCCTGTGTACAAAAAAGGTAACAAGCTGGATCCACTGAACTACCGCCCAATTGCATTACTTCCAGTCTTGAGTAAACTGTTTGAGCGATCCATTCACTCCCGTCTCTCATCATTCTTATTACAAGGTGGCTCTATGTCCCGCTGGCAATTTGGGTTTACCCCCGGCAAAACTACATCTGATGCACTTTTCTTTATTACAAACAAGGTGAAAATATCTTTGGACCTGGGTGAGCATACCTACGCCTTATTCGTTGATTTTTCCAAGGCCTTTGACAATGTTAATCACAACATCCTACTTCAGAAATTGTACAACTTGGGTATTAGAGGGACTCCACACAGTTTAGTTGCTTCCTACTTGTCACATCGTGTCCATCAAGTTCGTGTCGGACAATCTCTGTCAAGGAAAAGTGCTGTGACTGCTGGTATTCCCCAAGGGAGTATTTTAGGTCCTTTGCTATTTGTTGTGTATCTTGATGATCTGCTGAATGTATTAGCATTGAATTTTTTGCCTGTTGCCTATGCAGATGATCTTACAGTCGTTGTTTCCGATTTATCAAAAGTTGCAGCTTTTAATAAGCTCAAAATTGCCCTTGATACCTTGCTAACCTGGGGCAAGTTGAATTGCTTACCCATCAATATGGGAAAGACAAATTATATTCATTTCAATGCCCCCTCAAATTCTCTTCTGAGTACACTCCCATGTAACAACTCAATTATTCAGGAAGTCAGGTCCTGCAAGGTTTTGGGGATCCAGCTGGACTCGCATCTAAGATTGGCTGACCATCTTGCATTTTTGTCAAAAAAGTTGCTTTCTGGACTTTATATGTTAAGGATGGCTAGAAGTCATTTGTCTGTCCACAACTTATTAAAACTTTATCATGCCCATTTTGAATCACATCTGCTCTATTGTGCACATATATGGGCATCTGCCTCTGCCAGCACTATAAAACCTTTGAGTATTTTACAAAAGAAAGCAATTCGATTGGTAGCGGGTCTTCCCTACAATGCAACAACCAAATCCACGTTTAAACTTCTAGGCCTACTAAATATTTACCAGATCATTTACTTCCAAATTTTGTTACTTGTTCACAAGTTCCTTTACAATTCAGGATTTGCTTGGGGGGACGACAGACCTGCTTCCTGGGGGTGCAAGCCACATCCAGCAGCAGGCCGTGTACTTCGGTCTTCAGTGGACAACTCATTGCCCATACTGCCTTTTCATTCTGCTCATGGGCGAACATCTCTTCAAACCCTTGGTTTTCGTATCTGGAACACCCTTCCACTTAATCTACGTACATGCCGTTCTATGGCTCACTTCAAGAGAAATTTAAAACAGTTATTACTTCAAGAACAGTTGTTCTTTGACTTCCAGTCCCCAAACCCTCTAATTTAGATTGTGTTGCCTCTCATACTCCTCTAGGAATCTTTTGTTCAAAATCAACAGATTTGTTTGACATTTTCAGTAGGAATCAAGTCAGGTAGGCACCTAGATGATACCTAGATAGGTAGACACATTGGAAGTAGCCCAGAATTCTGATGGCTATCTGTCTTCCCCTCCCTCACACAGAATTTTTCTTTGTCTTTTATATGGAAGCCATTTTGTGCTTCCCTGTAAGTAGACTTCCTTTTTTTTTCTCTGTGGGTGGGCATGTCCCACACAACGATCAACCTCTTCCCCCTTGAATTTGGCGATATATGTTTTGATTTTTGCATCAAAATTACTCACACTGTTTTCTTTTCTTTTCTTTCCCAAACTTATGGCTGTGGTGCTCCATGCAACACGTCACGGCCATTTCTTCCAGGGCATTCAACTTTTATGCTTATTCAATATGGCTCCTGTATTTCTGTGCCGTGACATTACTGAAATGCTGTGCTGGCACATGCTTTGAGACCACCATCACCAATCATCATACACCTAACAATGATACAATCCTGCCGGCTGGCTCTCAACCTCTGCTCATGGCTGGGAATGTGCTGCATATCGATGGAGTGCTACACTTGTAAGTTTGGTATGGAAACATCTTTGGCCTCGTAACATTTTTATTTTACCGCTAAGAGAATTGCTGTTGCACTTAAACAATTTTGTGAAATTTGCCAAGTATGTCGATTTCAAAAAATGTGAAATTTGAATAAAATACACCCAAACGAAAAAAAATTAATTCACGAACCTGTCTAGCTTGATACTTTTCGGAAGGTGTTATGATATTTTGGCAAATTTCGCAATGTTTTTGGAGTGCATTCTTCTTATTTTCTTATTTTTCCTCTATTCGAATCAACATTCGTGGTGCACGTGCTTCAATTGTCTATTCGAATCATGTCGGGAATCATGTTAATGGAAGTGAAATTGTGCTGCATTAATAAAATTGTGAACATTATTTTGTAAAATTGGAATGTTTGATGCCTGTGATGGATTGAGAATTATTAAAATTGGGAAAAGCAGAAAAAAAAAAAATATTATAATTATTGTTTTCGAAATCGAAACACATAAACCAGTGGAGGTACAAAAGAAGAACAAAGAAAAAAAGTTTTGGGAGAGAAAAATTGACATTCACACTTACCAGCAATGCATTCGTCATTTGCGACTTTAAATC
>JASGXE010005123.1:0-34262 GCA_030068105.1 Sinentomon sp. SZTP_YWyxl | reverse complement strand
AGGATTCTTCTGTAGTCAGCACAAATAAAGCGCAGGGCTGAGCGCTGCAGACGCTCGAGAGCATTAGAATGAGACACAAGAAAGGGATCCCAGACCTCACAGGCATACTCAAGGATAGGTAAAACCAAGGACATGTAGGCTTTCAGCTTAGCCCTAGATGAGGCAGAATTGAGATTTCGAATTAGAATGCCAAGAACTTTTCTAGCTTTGGTAATGGTATAAGTAATGTGTGCATCCCATGATAAATCGGAAGAAAGATAAACTCCCAAATACTTGAATTCAGTAACCTTGACTATGGGATTTCCACCGAGATTGTAGCGAGTTGAAGGTGAAAACTTTGAGTTTCTCTTGAATGCCATCCAGTTGCACTTTGAAACATTGATGACTAAACCCCAAATTTTGGCCCAGGAACTGATTGCGTCCAGATTATCCTGCAGAAATGTACCAAAGGGCGGCCCATACAAAACTAAATCATCCGCAAAAAGCCTTGCATTGCATGTGAGCAAGGTTGGAAGGTCATTAACATAAATGATGAAGAGAAGTGGACCCAAGACACTACCCTGGGGGACTCCGCAGGTGACAGGTCGCCTAGCAGAATTCTGGCCCTCGACAGAGACCTGGAAAAACCTTCCAGACAAGAAACACTCAATTAGGGCAACAAGAGGTGCAGGGAATTCAAGCAGATTTAGTTTGTGAAGGAGTAAATTACGAGGGATCAAATCAAATGCTTTTTTAAAAGCAACAAAAATTGCATGCAGTTCTTCCTTTGCCTCAAATGCACATCCAATATCATGAGTAAATTCAATAAGTTGGGTAACACAAGAATGCTTTTTCCTGAAACCATGTTGACTGCGGTGTAATATCTGATTAAGTTCAACGAAAGTCATCAGATGTGAATAGAGGATTTTCTCGAAAATTTTACTGCTAACTGAGAGAAGTGAAATCGGGCGATATAGCTCAGGATTTTCAGAAGGACCCTTCTTTGGGATGGGAATCACTTTAGACACTTTCCACTCATCCGGCAATGAAAGAAGAACATAAATCCTCTTGATAATAATTTCAAAGAAAAATGACAACTCAAAGGAAAGGATTTTAAGAAATCTCCTTTCCTTTGAGTTGTCATTTTTCTTTGAAATTATTATCAAGAGGATTTATGTTCTTCTTTCATTGCCGGATGAGTGGAAAGTGTCTAAAGTGATTCCCATCCCAAAAGGAATGCCGCGGGTCCTTCTTTGCCAAAAGTTTCGGAATTGTTCCAGTGTCTTGACGGTTGAAACAGATATTGGCTGCCTCCCTCTGAGTTCACGAGGACAATTGTGTTGCCTTCATCAGCTCGACAAATGTTGTTCTTTTTCTCCAAGGATTTGATACCAAGGAGTTCCTGTTTGGAGACGTCGGGATATGGAGGATTGAAATTCAGGAAATCACTTTTTGCCTTTGTCCTGGTGTCATACTGGGATTTCTGATCAAGGCTTGAGATTGCCATTTCGACACAGTCCGCTATTTGTTCAATAAGCGAAATGATTTAATTCTACCAGACCATAAAAGGACTACGTCACCCTCCAGACAGATTGAGCATTTAGCAGACATGGTTTCCTTTCATTCTTGACTATATTCAACCTGTCAAGAATAACAGCACGTGTTCCGTGATCGTTTTTACTGGCTTGACACCTTTTTAAGACGGGGCTTACACGTAGCTCGAAATCCATAACAGTAGCTAATAATCTCTCTTCAATCATCTCCAGCTGAATTACATGGATAAAGCGGACATACAAGTCACATCCTCTTCAAACAAGGCGTCAAGAAAGAATCTCCATGACAGAATTTCATTTTGTTTATGTTTGACCTATGTTTCAATGTTTTCCAATCTCCTCTCTAAATCCACAGTGAGTTTTGGACTTCCTCAATTATTGCATTTAATTGATGTCTGAACTTTATTTAATATTTTTATCGTCTCTCTCTATCTGAATACCTTGAGAGAAGTGATGACTTCCTCTATTTCATTTCGTGAATGTCAGGAATTTTTCTGAATGTTTTCCAATCTCCAGTCTATGTGGTGTGTCATTTTCCACTTAATCTTTGAGTATTGAAACTTTGTGTGTGTCCAATCTCCTCTCTGATTACGAGTACATTGTGAGAATTGACTTCATCCATTTCAATTGGGGAAAGTTTGATCATTGTGTCAATGTTTTCGAATCACATCCCTCCAAATCTATTGGCAGACGAGACTTCCCAAATTTCATTGGTGAATGTTTGAAATTTGTCTTCATGTTTTCCGTGGTTTGACTTTTCCATTTCATTTTGTGAATGTGTGAATTTTGGTTTAATGTTTTTTAATCTCCTCTTTCTGAATCCGTTGGGAGTAGTGACTTCCTCCATTTCATCAGGTGAATTTTGAACTTTTTTTTAACGTTTCCAATCGCCTGTCTTACAATCTATATATGGCGTTACGGTTTCTTTCATTTCATTTTGTGAATGCTTTAATTTTGTTTAAATGTTTTTAATCTCCTCTTTCCGAAGCCATTGAGAAATGTGACTGCTTCCATTTCATTTTGTTAATGTTTGAACTTGTTTTTAGCGTCTTACAATCTCCTCTCTCTGAATCTACGAGCACTACCGCCATTTTGCTTGAAATAGTGACTTCCTCCATTTCATTTGGTGAATGTTGGAAACTTCGTCTTCATGTTTTCCAATCTCCTCTCTCTGAATCTACGAGCAGTACCGCCATTTTGCTTGATGAATTTTTGAATTTTGTTTTTTATGTTAATGTTTTTCATGTTACATTGTTTTATCCATTGGAAATAGTGACTTCCTCCATTTCATTTGGTGAATGTTGGAAACTTCGTCTTCATGTTTTCCAATCTCTTCTCTCTGAATCTACGAGCACTACCGCCATTTTGCTTGATGAATTTTTGAATTTTGTTTTTTATGTGAATGTTTTTCATGTTACATTGTTTTATCCATTGGAAATAGTGACTTCCTCCATTTCATTTGGTGAATGTTGGAAACTTCGACTTCATGTTTTCCAATCTCTTCTCTCTGAATCTACGAGCACTACCGCCATTTTGCTTGATGAATGTTTGAATTTTGTTTTTTATGTGAATGTTTTTCATGTTACATTGTTTTATCCATTGGAAATAGTGACTTCCTCCATTTCATTTGGTGAATGTTGGAAACTTCGACTTCATGTTTTCCAATCTCTTCTCTCTGAATCTACGAGCACTACCGCCATTTTGCTTGATGAATTTTTGAATTTTGTTTTTTATGTGAATGTTTTTCATGTTACATTGTTTTATCCATTGGAAATAGTGACTTCCTCCATTTCATTTGGTGAATGTTGGAAACTTCGACTTCATGTTTTCCAATCTCCTCTCTCTCTGAATCTACGAGCACTACCGCCATTTTGCTTGAAATAGTGACTTCCTCCATTTCATTTGGTGAATGTTGGAAACTTCGTCTTCATGTTTTCCAATCTCCTCTCTCTAAATCTACGAGCAGTACCGCCATTTCACTTGATGAATTTTTGAACTTTGTTTTTTATGTGAATGTTTTTTTATGTTACATTGTTTTATCCATTGGAAATAGTATGTTTATTGTAAGAATTTGGTGATGTTCATTTTTTTTCTTTTTTTTTCTTTTTTTTTTTTTTTTTTTTTTTTCCACCAAACGCTGTATTTGTGGAGCAAATAAAGATTGATTGATTGATAGTGACTTCCTCCATTTCATTTGGTGAATGTTGGAAACTTCGTCTTCATGTTTTCCAATCTCCTCTCTCTGAATCCATTGAGAGCAAGTGGTGAATTCCTCTATTTCATTTGGTGAATGTTTGAACTTAGTCTAAAGTAGAAGACCAGTTTGCGCTTTCTTTTTTTATGGCAAAACAATTTTAAATTGCTACCGCCCAGGATGGACTATATTGGACTATGTCGACCAATTTTTACAGTCTTTGTTGAATTATCATTCACCCAGAGCATCCTCACAGCTAGAAATCCCTTAGGTATAGGTAAGTCAAATTACTGTCGAGTGTCGAGATGCAATCGACCGTCTCTTGTACCAAGAGACGGTCGTTCCAGTGGTCGTTCCAGTTCCATTTCGGTGTGTTGTTCCAGTGGCTTTTATGATGTCGGATAAATGATGATGTCCATTGACCCAGTTTGCTTCCATAAATCGGCCGAAAATTGAGTTATCTAACCTCGAGTCATATTCGAGAATCTCTGTTTGACGACCTCTTTACGAGAAGCAAAATTCGTTGCAGGCCATTCTTCCTGCAGCGGCTTCATATGGGTTTTGGATTTCTCGCACCAATTTGGATTTCTCATCGCATCAGTGCTCCTTCTGCGAAAGGATGCCAGGTAGCCCCGACGTGTTGAAAATTTGGACAAATAAACGAGTAATTCTAAAACCTTTCAACCATGAGCAGACGATGCGCTAAATGGGCTACTCCAGCGTCCGGCAAGAATCCGAAAGTAGGTTTATTTTTCCAAGCCAATCGGAGGACATCCCAGCCCAAGCAGCTGTGCACAATGGTTTCGCAACACATGCGAAAACTATTCGCCACATCTTTATTGAGCGTTCCACTCTGCCCATACCTGTTTTGGGAAAACCCCGCCGCATCCGCCGTTCGTTTTATGCTTCATTGCGTTCGGCAGAAGCGCTTTATATGGTGAACTTAACTGTTATTATGCTCCAAACATTATTCCAAGTGGGATGCCTGAGCTTATAATAAAGACGTCAACAATATGATGCATCAAACAGCCCGGCAGTGTAGCCTAATTTCGCTCCACTCCGTCAGCAGTTTTGGATCGGGCAAAGGTGCAAAAGCCTGAAAGCACCTAACAGCCATGCACCCGCCACCGCTGCCGCCACTCCTGTCCTTTCACCGTGCGCGCCCGGTGGCTTTTGCGCAAACGGTACAGCACGACCTGGCAGGCATGTTGGATGGCGGGCCTCCCCCTTCCCCCCAGCAAATTTTCAGCAGCTGTTGACTGTGCCGTTGCCGTTGCCGTCGCCGTGGGCTTGCTTGCTTGCATGTTTGCTTTTCATTTTTCCGAAAAGTGGATCTTCACATTTCGTCCGACAGATGGATGGTTTGCTCTCCACACTTTTCCCGTTCGTGTTTTTTCAGTGTTTTTTTCTTCTGTGAATTTCCCTGGATTTTTCGTCGCATTTGCTCTTTCGCCACCCTTTTCCACATCATTTTTCTCGTGATTTCCAAACGCAGGTTCTGTTCGTTTGATATTCAGTTTCGTTTCTCTGGAAGGAATCCGATTCAACATGGAGTTCAAATGACTGTAACATATGGCGCGGATGCGTGGGTCATCCATATGCCAAAATCATGTTAAAATTTACCTTATTTTCGGTGATTTTTCGTGTTCTTCTGTTCAACGTTCCGATCAGCTCTGTGTATCAATCACCGGTGGAATTTCCGTCATTCAGAAGTAAGACACAACGTGACTGAATTTTCTGGTTGGACTAACCAAAAACAGACCACATTTTACTTTGGTTAAGGGTTGTTTTGGTACCTACATTTGGGCAGAAACTATTGTGGTTTATCCTCAGAACCAAAGATGATCATCGTGGTTCATCGAGAATCTGTGAGATGGTTAGGTTTTCCGCAGCGGTCCCGTTCTTTTGATCCACAATTCGTTTGATCCAGTGTCCCATTTTGGGCGAATTTGGTGTGACTGAAAAGTGATGTTAAAAGCGTCTAAGTAGGACACGCTTCGGGAAGTCCGTTACCTCAGGGGACTTTGGACATTCATGTCGGGAAATGTAACGCATTGGACCAAACGAGTTGTGGACCAAATGAATTGTGGACCAAACGAACCAGATCAACCGAACATACGAATAAATTCATCGCTATGACCGTCTCCAAGCCGTTTGACCGTCGAAATCATTAGAAATCATCCCACAGGAGACTTTTGTAGCAACAGAGGGAGGAAAGAATGGTCGGTAAGGTAATGTGGGTCGTTAGTCAACTCGGTTTTCAGTCCGACAATGTTCGACAGTCACGTCACAGCGGTTTACGAATAAAAACCTCCACTTGACCAGAATGAACAACGCTTGGGAAATGCCTTTGGAACGCATGCAAAAACTTGTTATGGAGGACCGTTGGCGATCCAATTCGCGGGATGAAAACATTAAAACTAGCAAGATGACATTGCAAGGATGTCTGAAGGTGCAGTTCCATGAGGTTTTGTGACGTCACTTTTGACGTCTCCTTGTCATTAAATGGCAGGGTGTTATCAGTTTTAGCTGTCACAACAACGAAAACAAGTGGGACCCTTTTTCATCGCTATTTTACTTGGATGACACATGACAAAGCCCAGACTCTCTGTCATTGATAAGCGCCACCACGATACAGCGAAAATAGCATTATGAGATGGTTGAGCAATACATACCTACCGTTGTTCAAGGATATAATGCACTGGGCCTGCAAACTTCTAAGGCAGCCAGTCATTTAATGACAAAGATGTGTCAAAAATGACGTCAAAATGACAAAATGGAACTGCACCTTGACTCCTTGATGGTGATTACTTTTCAATTTGTCAACGATTTTCGTCTGGAAAGTTGGCTCCACCTTATCTTCCGAATTAGAGTATTTTTGCTCACGGTTTGCTACAACCCGGAATTTGCATGCCACCATACCGAACGTTTATTTCGACTAGTGAAGCCCGTCAGCCTTTCGGCTGACCAATGCAAAGCAATGCATGAAGCAGGATGCTCCACAGTCCATGCTCGCGTCCGGCTGTTTTCTGCCTCTGGCGCAAAAACAAAACATGAAGCTCAGCATGCACGATATTGTGACGTTCTCGGCCCCTCCCAAAGTCCACAGTTTCATCGCGCTGGTAAGGTGCAACAGGTCAACAATGAGCAACAGCTCAACAATGATGCGGCACCTCTATTGTTGCACCATTGTTTCAACAATGCGACGCAACAATGATGACAACGCGGCAACAGTGATGAGCAACAATGCATCATGCAGCCCAACAATGTGCAATGTTGCTCATCATTGATGGAACACTCATTTCATGAAACGTCTTTTTGTTGGAAGCACTGTTGGGAGGATGGGACACGGGACACGCCACCGCGCCACAACCCCTCTTCTGCCCAGGCGCATTCATGTGTTTGCTGCTTGTTGCTCGAGAGCTTCTGCTGCTGCTCGAAACACGGGTTGGTTTGCTGTCATTGGATGTTGCGGCAAAGCGAGCGGAAAAAGAGCGATCCGCACCAAATGAATCAGGTCAGACTGTGCGATTGCAGCAATTCTGAAGAAACGCAGCGTCTTGCGCCGCCTTTGGCGTGTAAACTTCCTGTGATGACGGAATGCTTTCAAAGCATGCGTCTTGAACACTA
This sequence comes from Sinentomon sp. SZTP_YWyxl, assembly GCA_030068105.1. Classification (NCBI taxonomy): domain Eukaryota; kingdom Metazoa; phylum Arthropoda; class Protura; order Sinentomata; family Sinentomidae; genus Sinentomon; species Sinentomon sp. SZTP_YWyxl. The sequence goes on along the minus strand of JASGXE010005123.1, from coordinate 26,906 downwards.
ATTAGTGGCCGATGTTTCTGTGGTTGAGCCATCTTGAAGTAACGTTGGTTCCACCACAGAACAATCGTAATAACTTCCGGTAGAATGGCATAAAACAAATTCCGGGATGTGACCTAAACAAATACATTGGAACCACAACTAACCGTGTGTAAAAATACACCAAAATCGGACGACATGATGGAGCTAACTTTAACACACGTCAACAAATTCTCTGTCCGAAAACTCCGGATGGTTTTTTCCTGAAATGAGAAACCTCCTTTACGTAACAGGAAAATGGCCCGAATCGTCCGCAGGAACTGCAGAAGAAATCTGCACATGAAGGTGTAGACATTTAGCTATCATGAGGGTTACTCTTCTAAAGACTTGTCTAAACGTTTGGAAGAAGGAGCTCGCTGACGTGATTTGCGCTAAGTAGATGGGCAGCAAGCAACAAGTTGACAACAATCAATCAGGCGGACCCCAAGCAGCAAGTTTACAGCAACAAGCAATAGACGGTTGGGGTGGGTTGGTCAGGTCAGGTTCGGTTGGCTTCAAAAAGGAATAGCAAAAACAAACTGCAAATCATGTCAGGGAACTTGGTCTGCAGACCAAAGTAAGTTCTTTGTCTGGAACTGTTAACCATCATCATCTGATCCACCTTTTATACCCTGGCTGTAGGCATTCTCGAAAATCTAAACGTTACCAAAAAATCACCAGAATGAGATTCTCGTCCAGGTAAAAGCCCGAAACTGGATGAAAGTTGAAGCAACAGATAAAGACCGCACTAATAATTGTCAAATGGTAGAAAATCAGAGTCGAAGATGCCGGGGACAGAGTTAGGTTCTTGGAATCGTTTTTCGGATTTTTACCAAAAATTGTCCATGCATACCTGCTTTATTCGTTTGCGAAAAATTAATTCCCAAAATTGATTGACAGTCGAGAAATTGCACTTTCCCCAAACGCCTTCTGCCCGTCTTATCCAGTGCAATCTGGACTGCTTCCCTTGCTTTTTGCCCGTCATATGGCGGCCCCATGAAAAGAGCAGGCTTGCAACATTTTCCCACTGAGCTATGCCTCAAATAAGCCGCTCAATGGCAGGGTTGTTCGTTTGAAACATTCTGTTTAAAACAATCTGTTTTTAACATGTTTTAAACAACCACGACTTGTTTAAAACAATTTGTTTAAAACAAAATCATGTTTTAAACGTGTTTTAAACATGTTTAAAACAACCGCAACTTGTTTAAAACAATTTGTTTAAAACAAAATAATGTTTTAAACGTGTTTTAAACAACCGCAACTTGTTTGAAATGGCGCGTTAAAAACGATCTGCAAAAACGAAAGAAATACTTTTTGCTATTTTACTCAAGTTTCAACGTTTTCAGTTGTTTTTACCAATAAAACCATGATTGTTGCCTTTTTCAAGTAGTCCTAAATTGTTGCAAAAATAGCCTTGGAAGCTTTTGGAACAGGTTTGAAACTGTTTAAAACATGTTTAAAACACGTTTTAAACAATGCTAAAACAGATGGAGAAAAAAACTCTTAAAACAAAAAAAAACATGTTTTAAACGTTTAAAACGTTTTTTATGTATTTTTTAAAGGAAACGTTTTTTTCCAACCTGCTCAATGGTTGTGCGAATATCTAAATTGAAACCGGAGTGGTGTTTTCGCGCTTTGTTTTCGCATGCGGGAAATGCTGATAACCTTGAACGGAATAATGAGCAAAACGTTTTACCGTTTGATGTGATTCTCAACAAAATATGCAAATACACGTGTGTATCGTGGCGGTGGAATTAATGTACCCACACATGTGTTTTTTTCCATTTAACTGTGGCCTCCGAAACTTATTTTTATTTCTTTTTATTCTTATGCAGGAGATAGAAATTAAAGCTCCAAATTTCAACAAAGCGTTCTAGAGGTGTCAGATTTTGACCTTGGTTACAAAAAAGGATCTTTTATTTCTGCAGCATAGATTTATTTCCAAAATCTGAACGGTGGAAATTTTTTACATGTATGTGTACATTAATTCCGCCGCCGCTATACTCACAATAAACGTGCTTATGCCAAATTGCATTTGTTGTGGCCGTTTTTTTTGCTAAACCCCAATTCGGAAAGTTGGCCCACAACGCCACAAAGTCAAATTTCACTCTTCAAGCGTTCCAAAATGTTGGCCAAAATCAGGCTTAAAAAACATCTGTGAACGTCACTGAGCAAAAATAAATTAGAAAAAAAAGTGAGCTTACTCTGAAACATGAGACTTCTCTGAGACGGGAACTTTGGAGACAAAAAAAGTAACATTCATACTTTCTTCATTTACACTCAAAGGTGCCGAAAAATTCGGGTTTGGCCATTTTTTTAAATTCGCAAAGGTGCCTTACAAAATTAAAAAAATTCGCCTAAACCGAATTTTTTTTTCAACCTCGAAAACAGAATTCGCGCGTCTGGGGGTTTTCCCGGCGTTTGGCTGCATTTTTGACTGCCAAGTGACGCCACAGTCACTGTAGGTAATTCGTCTCTGTCGACGGCGAGATCCAGTTGACAGGTATAACTTTCCCTCCGAGGTAAGGTAAGGAACGTTAAAGTGCCATCTACTTTACTTTAGAGGTATAGCAGATGGCAGTTTAACGTTGCTTACCTCGGAGGTATAGTTACCTGTTAACCGGATCTCGCCACCGTGTGCCTTACAAAAGTTTTTCGACGTTTCTCTCTTAAAAGCAAAGACGACAAGAGATTAATTGACCTATCAAAGCTGGCCAGTTAGTATACATACATAGGTTGTATACAGATCGAATAGGAATTTACCGGTCAATTATGAAATTGTTTTCAGCTTAGAGGCTGAGGTTTTTAGCTTTAATAACTGCCACTGCATAATAAAACTCGGACGAAAATCTGATATGAGTTCGGCAATCAGCCAGTCACTGCAATTCGGTACTGGGTGCAGCACATTAGATGGAATAATCGTTCTCTCCTGATTCAGTGTTTCAGATGCTCAAATTGTGCTCCATCAGCAGTGACACAATCGTGGACACGATGGTCCCATTCCTGAAAAACATTGCTGATCATGGCAGGCGTTCTGGCATTAGAGACCCTCAAAATGGCCGCCTGTAGGTATAAGTTGTTTGGCCGAGCCTTATACAAGTCGGACTTCAGGAGTCCCCAGTAAAAATAATCTGGTGGTGACAGGTCTGGCGACCTCGGAAGCCACAACTTGGGCCCTCACGGTCAATCCACCTTCCTGGGAATTGGTCATTGAGACAGTTGCGGGCGGAGGACACTAAAGTGTGCCATCATGTTGATGGAAACAATCATTGGTAGGTGGTGCACACTTGGGAGCACTTCCTCCTGGAGGAACTGCACGTACCTTTCTCCATTGAGGTTCCCTTCAATAAAATAAAACGGGTCGATGACTGAATCGTTAAAATTGCAGCCCAGAGGTAAATTTTCTTATGCGGCTTTCCAGATACCAGTATGGATTTGTCCTGGACCAAAACCTGTGCGAATAACACGTTCAACCACACAGGCAAGCAGTCGGCACACCGTGTATGCGACCTCGCGAACGAGATTGCCGCTATTCAAACACACATTTCGCTTCACGTGACAGCCTGGAAGGCGTTGCCTGCGAATGAATGCGGAGCGAAAAAATCCTGTTGAAACCTTTCGATCAAACCTGGTGAACATCTGAAGTGATAATTTTTATTTAAACTGTACTTATACATGATGCCTTCCTTCTGCTAATAAGTCAGTCAAAGTATAAAAAGTTGTCAGTTTCTTTTTTTCAGGCTGAGCTATACGCAGAGGTCTATTTGGACACTAGGTTAAAAACGATGAATTTTTCAAATGCAGAGCGCGAGTAGTGATCAATTCTCACTTATTTTTCTCACAGTGAAGCACAAAAATGCTGCGAACATCTCACGCCAATTGAAACGTGCCGTATGCGGCTCTGTCCTGTCTGAAAATAGGTAAAGTCTGAACTGAGTCTGAAAAGAGTCATCCACAACGCCGACGTCGTGTTCTGTTTTCACGACGAACATTGAATTTCGAATTTCAAACCGACGCCATTTTTATGTACCCCTCGTAGAGGCGTGGACGGCAGAGGCTAGCGTCATTGGCGTGACGCAACAGAGCATCTCGGCAGAGTTGCCAGCCGAAATTGAAATCCAACATTGCCTCCGTGATTTCGCATTTTCTACAATGCCACGAAAGTCAAAATTGCAAGCGGCGGAGACATATTGTCTTGACGCCTGCAGCTTTGGCGGAAAGGAGTCCGCCGATGCCGGACATGATCGCCTGCTGCTTGGCCCTCCCAGGATGTAAGATGTGGTTTCATGTAACCTGCCTCGACATTCCCACATCGGTTTTCATCCCATTCTGGATATGCCCGACTTGCATCGAGAGGATGCAGGAATCAGTCTCCGTCACTCCACGCCTTGTCGCGTCTCTTGATGCCCGTCTAAATTCACTCACCAATGATGTCTCTGAAATTCAGAAACAGCTACTCACCACTCCGAAGCCGGGAACGAGTGAACTGTCGAAGAAAGTCCGGGTCATTGACCGGGATATCAAAGCGATGAAACCAGTCCTCCAAAATCTGGTTTCTAAATCTCCGACATTCACAGTCCCACAAGTTTCATGCCAATCACCAGTCGCGGTGAGACCAGTCCCACGTGCCAGTGGTTTCATTGTGAACAATAACAATTCCTCGGATGTACCATTGCAATCCGTCTCCAGCCTTCCACCCATGCAGACCATTAACCATCAAACTTCGTTTTTGGACACCGCTTCAACGGCATCAACATCATCGTCTGCACCAGATACATATTCTCAGGCTGTGCAGCAACACTTAGTTTTCCCACCAGAAACACTTGCACCAGCTCCTGCCCGTTCCGGTGCAGATGACCATTCCCGTTCCAGGTCCCCTCCAAAAATCCAGAACCGTCTTTATCCATCGCTCCCTTCCCAAACCCCTTCACCTGTCCTATCGGCAGCTTCTAACTTTGCTCGATCTGCTGATGTGGCGAATCCCTCTTCACCAGTGTCTGCTGCAAACGCCTTTCTTCAAACCCTCAACAAGGATGGTGGAATGCATCGCTCCACCGCCTCAGTCGCCGATCATAGCTGCGAGCGAGCTTTTGAGCAATATGGTTCCAGTGCAAGCCCTCGAGCCCGAAACCGGAGCGATGGCAGCTGCCGTCCTTTCCGAGTTCCTGGTCTGCAGCGCAATTCGACTGCAACCAACTACCCCCAAAATCGGATTGATGTGAATCGCCTTCCCGTTACTAGTGGTTCCCCAGTGTCTCGCCGTCAACGGCTTTTCGATCGTGCCTTGTTCAGTGGCTCGGCCAATGCCAGCACCATCATAGTGGGTGATTCCCTCTTTAACCTTCTTGATTCGAGGAAGGGTAGAAAGGATTTTATCCAGGGTAACGATAGGGACGAAATCGTCCCGCTGTTGCAGTAGATTCAAAAATTCCCTTCGTTTCTTGTTCCGGAATGAATTATACTTCCGCAATTTTCAAATTTCCCGCGCAAAATCCGGGACGTTTTCGACCCAATCGTTGGCGATGGTCCGCCGCCACTTTTTCCCGCCAAGACGCGAAGGTGAAAAAGTTCGTTTTTCGTTTTCTGTAAAATGTGTGATTTTCATTTTGATCTGGAAGTCCTCCCTGGCAGGTGAGTGAGGTACACATAGTCGGGAATGCTGGGGAGAGGGTTCTGATACCCATTATTGAAAACCGCATTGTTTGGAAACGATTCATTCACCTGCAGCAGCACTGGCTGTGTCGCCGAATATGATATGCGAGAAAAAGGGAAAAGAAGACGGAGCGATTTGGTCTTTACAGACCTGCTTGTTTGAGTTGTTTTCTTTTGTTTACGCTGAAGAGTATCACACAGATGTCGGCTGCGGGGAAGCCCCCTCAAATCCGCCCATCCTCCTCCCATCCCAGTCCACTTCAAAGAAGCAAAACTTGGCCAGACCGGGCCAGCCGACATGCATTTTCATTTCAATTCGGTCGAACGAGAATCGATTTTTGATGTTTCCAAAGGACGTGGAAGGGGACAAGCATGGCGTGGCCATGGATGGATGTGCATAGATCAACGGGTATGGCTCTTTTGCAGACAGCATGATCAGGAAATTGGGGTCAACGTTGAAATGACAGAACCATCGGGCGCAGCATCACAGCGAATGAATTTTGAATGCTTTCGGAACTCGGGACTGGAAAAGCAGCTGGCAATTTTGTTGTCCTTGAGGCCTGTTGGTTTTGTTTTTGTGCAGTCATGATGAGCGATTTGAATCCAGAGGGCAAGCCATGAATGGCATTTATTTGAATTCAGAGGGCAAGCCAATGAAACCCCACACTCTGGAAGCTTTCACCTCCAGCATTTCTGAATCAAGTCGCATTTTCTGAATTCAAATTTTGAGGCATGCTGGTTTTTTGCTTATTTATCGACAGTTGTCGATGGATTTTCGTAATTTTTTTTTTGCCAGATGCTGCAGAAGGGTTCCATCAAACAAATTATGCAAAAAAACGAAAATCGATTTTTTTTTGCCAAATAAGGTCGTCACGTGACCAGCCCTTAAGGGCGGGGCTTTTTGGGAACAATCGCGTCAAGAAGGTTAAATATTGTTTAACGATCTGAAAATCGATTCCTGCGCCCTGGTTTGCGTGCCAGGTGGACATTGATGGAATTGGAAAGTTCCTCCTAGATTCCAAGGTTCTCCATCCAGGTGTGCGAGCAGTGATCTTCAATGGTGGAACCAACAACCTTGGGAGGCGTCAAAGCCTCCGCCAAGTGATGCGGGAGTTCAGTTTTCTTGTTGAGACCATACGCTGTTCAGCCCAAGTGCCGCAATAGCCTACGCCGCTATTCCACTGCGTTCTGACTTCCCAGAGAGTGACGTGTTCCAGCTTAATTCGGAAATCCTCAATTACTGTCAAAGCCACCGTATCAAATTTGGAGACATGAACTACACCATGCGCCCAAAACTTCCTCAGCAGAGATGGAGTTCATCTGTCAAAGTTGGGAACGATGTCGTTGTCTTCACTGCTCAATGACTTATTTTGTTTGCTCAGGTTCGGTTACACTGAATCTAATTTCATTCGTCCGTTGCTTAACTTGCCTTTTTTAGTCTAAGTGATCCCTCCCTCACCCGTTTTCCCAAACCCATTCAACCATCTCGCATTTCACCAAATGCAATCACAGCAAGTTATTCCAAAGTAGGAGATCTTAACTTTTCTGCACCCAATAACCGCCATCACCTGGTGGTCAGGGGAACTTGCTTGCCTTCTGATATTATGCCCTCCTGCCCTTCAGTGCAAAGTGGCAGCTTGGCTGCATTGCGTCCGCAGTTTCCGCCAAACCAATCCGACTGCCTTTCCCCGCTTGCAAGTAACAGTAAAAAATTTGACGGGAATTGCAAAATTTTAATGTGCAATCTTCGCAGCCTGAAAAATAAGGTTTTAAAGTTTGAGTCCCTGATTGAATTACACAAGCCAACCCTAATAGTCGGTACAGAATCCTGGCTCTCCCCTGAATTAAACTAGGAAACAGGAGACAGGCTTCCTGTTGCAGACGAGCGATCAGCTTTTTTCTTGCGTGTCCCAGTCGCTCGTGTCGTGTCCCAGTCGCTTTTGCTCCTGCACAATCGACGGTTGCACAAGCGGTCTGTAGGCGGCAATTGTTGTCTCAAGTTGTGCTGAGTCTGAAAGTCCAAGAGGCAGCGCCACCCAAGAAATCCGATGTTTGCTCTGGTCATAAAATTATTGTTGAGTGGTGTTCAAAATCAATGATTTTGGGATTCTTGGCAGGGACCCGGAATTTTATTTCTCCGAAACTTGAGCACTTTTGTTCCTCAAATGGTTCCAGAGTTTTATCCGACAAAAGTTTGGTGTCATAATACGAGTAGATGTGTGGAAGCGCTAATTTTTCAGCTTTGCGCCATGCGAAACTGTATCAAAAACCGTCGCTTGGCTCAGGAGAAATTTAACTTTCTGTGGGCATCGCACCGCGGTCCGCCATCCACTCGCATGTCTTTCGCAGCGCACGCCCCTTTAAACGCCGCAATCCAGCAGCACACATTTTGGACTCACGAAAATCCTGGAGTGCTGATGTGAGTGCTGGCACGTGATGGCTGATGTATCGCTGGTTGTTTTACTTCCCATCGTGTCCTTTCCAAACCGAACTAAATCCATTCTGACCGATCACGTGCCAATTCAATATTCGAGCATTGGCTGCTCGAAAAAATCCCCATGTTTCGCATTTCTGCAAAATCCATTTGCGCTGTTGTTGGTGAACAAAACTCGAAATTTCCCCAAACTATCGATTTCCCCAGACCTTCCCCAAAAGGTGCAAAATTTCCACAAAAGGAAAAATATTTCCCCTTGGCCTTGTCTCCTTCATTGTCTGCGTTGGGATGCAAATTGTGCATGGGGGTGCGGTGAGTAGGCGGTGAGTGAGGTTCGGAGTTTTCGCGGCCTGCAGTGTCTGTTCATTGTTGCGCTTGCAGGTTTTGTTGAGGTGGGGCAGGGGAAAGAGCAATTTTGTTTTTGTTGTGTCATTTTGTCATTTTTTCACCGATTTTGACCAAAAACTATACAGCAACGCAACACGTTGACATCTTCGCCTCCACAAAAATTGGGTACGATCGGTTAACAACTTTTTGAGTTATCGTTGCACACAAATTACGGTTTGCTGTCCGTTGTAGACTCGCTTCGCTCGTCAATGATAATGAACTTTTCCCATCGTATTATGAGGTCTTCAGACGGGATCGTCTGGGAAAGCGTGGTGGTGGCATTTTCCTCTGTGTCGAAAAGAATTTTTGTAGCAGCTTCGTTTACTCTGATCCAACCTTTGAGTTTATTTTATGAAAAGTGAGTGTTCCTAAACCTCATGTCACTTCCTTTTTGTCCTCGTTCTCTACAGGCCACCTGGCACTGATTCAAACTTTTTTGATGCCATATCCAAATGTTTGACTGATTTTAATCTGTTGAAAAAAGTTGGTTGCCGTTGCTTGTACTTGGCGATTTGAATCTTCCTGATGTGCTTTGGAAGTCCAACACAATTGCAAAAAATCCGTCTTATGCAGTGGTCTTGAATACAAAGCCTTGTCCCTTGCCGAAGAATTTGGCCTCGTTCAATTTACTCCCACTGCAACCCGCAGTAATCACATTTTGGATGTTACCCTAGCCCGCCCCAGGGATTTCATTGATAAATGCTCAGTGGAGGAGGGAATTTCTGACCATGGTGTTGTTCTAATAGATTTGGCATTGAAGAAACCTCCCACTAATATTTTGGTCGACGCAAAATCTTCCTATTCAAAAATGCTAATCTTGAGGGGATGTCTGCTTACTGCAGCATCAATTTAGTCTCTTCGAAGTGGTATCAAAAGTAACCCCGACATAAATAAATTGTGAATCTCTTCACAAAAATGACCCTGAAGGCAATGGATATGTTTGTGCCAACCAAATCTGTGAGGGTATCAAATTCCACAAAATGTCCCTGGCGAACTAAGGATATGATATCACACAAGGAGGCTGCGTGCTTTATTCTCCAACGCAAGGTGTCTAGTCGTCATTTGGCAGCCTACAATCTGCCCTTGCTTCGTACAATGAAGTCAAGAACGGGGCTTTGGAGCAGTATCTCCTTTCTCTGCAGCACAATGTTTCTGCTCCCAAAAACTTTTGGCGTTATAGCAAATCACGTCGGGGAGCTTCAAAGTCTGTTCCCTCTTAAATCGCACACTGATGGCCAAATGATTGTAGATCCATTAGGCAAAGCAGAAGTTCTCAACCGAGCTTTTGCGGGTGTATTTGTTGCTGACGGGGTTGCACAAATTCCGTCAGGCCCATTTTCTCCAGTGGAATAACGCCGCAAATTAGTGAAGCTATGATCATTGATCGCATAAAGACAATGAAAAGTAATATTTCCGAGGGCTCTAGCGTAGTTGTGTTAACCTCTTAAAACTACTTCCTTGTGTTTTTGCAAAATTTTTGTTTGTTATTTTCTGTCTCAGCTTGAAGGTTGGTGATATTCCGCTTGCGTGGAAGAGGTCAACGATCGTACCAATCTTTAAAAAGGGTGATAAATCTGACCCTTTGAATTATCGCCCCATTAGCCTCCTTGATACATGCTCAAAATTGCTCGAATTTTTCTTAGCAGCTCACATTCGAAACTTTGTTGACTCCAACCTTTTCTTTAACGGGGCCAGCATGGTTTCCGTCCTGGTTATTCTTGCGAAACCCAACTGGCCTCCTTCAGCCAAGAGTTATCAATGGCCCTGGACCGTGGCAAAAGGGTTGATGCTGTTATGATAGATTTTTCCAAAGCATTTGACGTGGTGAGCCACCCCATTCTCATGAGGAAGTTAGCTTACATGGGCCTTGATGGCGTGTCCCTCCGCTGGTTACAGGGATATTTAACTGGGCGAACCCAGGTTGTTAAGGTTGATGACGTCCTCTCTGATCACCTACCCGTAACATCTGGAGTGCCCCAAGGAAGTAGTATCTCTGGGACCCTTACTGTTCTTGATCTTCATAATGACATAGCTGGCACTGTTAAGTCCAAAATAAGGTTGTTTGCTGACGACTGTCTCATTTACTCAGAAATAGCCAGCTCTTTGGACTCAGGCAAACTGAAGCTGATTTGTAAACAATTGAAGAGTGGTGCGCGACCTCTTCCGTGAAGTTGAACCCGACCAAATGTTCGTTTATTCAGTTTTGCCGCAATTCAATTACGAAAGTTAACCCTTCTATGTATGTTCTGTGTGACCAGGCATAATCACTGCAACCTTTTCAAAATACCTGGGAGTTATATTTGATCGTAAACTCGATTGGTCTAGACAAATTGCAGCAGTAACCAAAAAAGCAAATAGTGCTCTGTATTTCATTAAAAGGAACTTTAGGAAGTGTCCCGCCAAAATACGTGGGATTGACTATCTTACCCAGTTAGGCCTATTTTGAGTGTGCATCGACATCCTCGGGACCCCATTTAGTTTGCAAATATGCGTCGTTGGAACGCACCCAGCGTCCGCTCGCTTTGTTGTTGTTGGACTATCGAAGGAAAGCAGCGTGTCCGCAATGATTTCTCAGCTTGGTTGGCCGACACTGGCTGCCAGGAGAAAATGTCACCGGCTCTTGTGCCTGTTTCGAGTGCTTTGCGCGACTGGGGGGTGGGGGGAACTGCTTGAGTTTATTCACTCTCCTCATTCTATGGCAGGCATGATCACCCTTTCAAGATAAGGCCTCTCTCCTTCAAAAAAGATGTTGGGAAATTTTCCTTCCTTTCGCGTGCAATCGCTGACTGGAATGTACTGCCTGCAACAGTGTTCTCCCAGCCATTGAGCATACCAATTCTTAGGAGGAGATTTTCCTGCCTGCCCAGCTCAGAGAGTTCTGAACATGGGTGAGCTGAACGGCATCTTCCACTCATTTGCTCCTTAAGTCCATCTCCTCCATTGACTGATAATAATTTAAGTCGTTTTGATCAATTACCTAACTTTTCAATTTCCTTACCGTTTTCTCCAGCTTCAGTTCTTTCTCCTTCCTTGTGAGTGTATGTGAAAATTTGTTGTATCCTATCCTATGTGATATAATGGGGAAACCCACAAATACAATTCAATTCAATTCAATTCAACTAGAGTGCTTGCTTTCGAGGGAATTTGCGGGAACTCGTTTGAAGAGCTCTATGTTCAGTCTGACCTGACCTGACCTGACCTGACACAGCAGTTTCCAACACCATCGGACATATGGCAGACTTAAGTACACCTAGGAGGGCATCAGATCAAACTTTGAAAGGTTTATCTCTTGTCCTTGCTTTTGAGAAGGCGTCAAATGCCTTTGAAACGCACCTCGTATTTCCAGACTATTCCCAAGGGTTACCAAAACCACTTTTCTCGTTAGTGGTCTTTAAATGTATTCGTTTTCGTACCAATAGGACTGTGGCCGTTTCTGGTTTTTTAATGAGCCCGTTTTCATGCTCTGGAGATTCCACCGAACTTTATGGGAATTAATTGCCCTCTAGGTTAATGGAAACAGCTGCAGTCGCGCCAACTGAAGGGCAGCAACTCCGCGCTGCAGGCTGGCGTTGGAAGTCAGCGGATGGATCGGGCCTGAAATAGGAGGCTTGGATGGAGTTGTCAGGCAGTATAGGTACTATCGCTGTGCCAATAGGCATGAGTATCGCCTGTTGTTGTTTTTTTGTTTTTGTTTTCAACAGATCTGAAACACGCCGACTGTAAGACTGGATAAATAAATAATCAAAAATCCCAGAGGAAATACAAATTCACCGAATTCAGAAATGGGAATAAAAAGATAAACCGATCACGCCAAATGGGTGACAGTTCTCCACGTGCGTCAAAAGTGTCACGAAATGGTGAAAGAGGAAAGAACACCGGAAACGTCGCCGAAAATCTTGTGGAGATTCCTATAAGAATACTGTCACCATTTAATGGCACAATTGTCAGAAAAAATTGTGGAAAATGCCACCAATTTGATGTCATTATGCCACTTTTCGTGGCGATTTATATTGCCACTAATTTTGGACAGCGAGCCCTATATTTACGAGCATGCATCGATTATTGCCACCTGGCGAGTAGTTTGAAGTGTCCGACCGAACATCGTCGTGTTTACAGGACTAAACTTGTTTCTGGCCCAATTCTGTCTAGGATAACTCGGATAAAAAAACAAAAATTGGCAATTTCTGTCGTGACCCATGTCACGCATGCTTGTAAATTAAACATGCTATCGAAACAAATCCAATCGTGACCGGTGCATTTTCATTTCAAAACCATGAGCGATCGTACGCAGTATGCTAAATTATCAAAGAAATCGCTGCTAAATTATCAAAGAAATCGCTGCTAAATTATCAAAGAAATCGCTGCTAAATTATCAAAGAAATCGCTGCTAAATTATCAAAGAAATCGCTGCTAAATTATCAAAGAAATCGCTGCTAAATTATCAAAGAATCGCTGCTAAATTATCAAAAAAAATCGCTGCTAAATTATCAAAGAAATCGCTGCTAAATTATCAAAGAAATCGCTGCTAAATTATCAAAGAAATCGCTGCTAAATTATCAAAAAAATCGCTGCTAAATTATCAAAGAAATCGCTGCTAAATTATCAAAGAAATCGCTGCTAAATTATCAAAAAAATCGCTGCTAAATTATCAAAAAAATCGCTGCTAAATTATCAAAGAAATCGCTGCTAAATTATCAAAGAAATCGCTGCGCATTATACACAGCGTCAAAGAGCACATGTAAAAGTGCAAACAAACGCATCCAAAATTAAAAAAAGACATTAAGTTAATAAAAAATAATTTTTATAACAGTTAATAAATACTTTGTCTCGTGCGGACAAAGTGTTTTTACTGTCATTTGGGAGAGTTTTGATTTATGAGGTGTGAAACTGTACTTGGCAAAAGTGAGCGGATGAATTCAATTCAGTGATGCTTGGATATCCAATAAGTATCACTTATTCCGATGGGAGGGCTGACAGTTACGGAAAAAAAGTATGAAGGCGTCTAGCCGAACCATGCTCGGCCATATTGAGTGAGTGTAGAAGGTTGTAAAAAACTGGCCTTATGATCACAAGTATTTAGGAGTATAGGCTTTTAACCTTTGTTCGTTTGGGGCATGTTGGAGGGTGCGACGGAAAAAACCAAGAACTTGCATAGAGGATGAGCAAACATATGTTCAACATGATGCGACCATGACAAATCTGGACAAAGATGACACTGAGATATTTTAAATGGTAAATCTGTTCTTTGTTCGAGACCTCATTTTTAGAAGCTGAGTGAAAGATTCAAGTGCCTGGTTGCGAGTTCTGGAACAAAACAGCAATTTCCATTTGGCGAAATAATTGAGCTCCATCCCCTCTTTTGTCCAGCTCTGGGTGGAAACCACATCTCTGCAAAGTGTTTCGCAGAGCTCACAAAGCCCATTATTAATTTAGTCGTGGCATTCGTGGCACTGAAGCATAAACCACCAAGTCGTCAGCAAACAACATGAATTTGGAGATTATATCTCCTGTACCGTATTTGAAAAGAGAAACAAAAGCGGCGCAGGACACTGCCTTGCGGAACACCTAAACAGATTTCATGGAAAGAACCCCAGTTACGGCTCCGTCTACAGAAACCTTAAAAGAGCGATTTCTCAGAAAATCTTCAAGAAGGGAAATGATCGGGTGGGGATGAGAGATACCTTGAGGTGCTCTATGTTATGAGGAACAGCGTCAAAAGTCTTGCGAAAATCAATCAAGATTACCTGGACATTTTAGCATTGCTTGGAAGGAAATGCCAGCATTATTCCCAAACTCAATGAGTTGAGTTGTGCACAACCTGCTGCGCGAAAGCCTTGCTGGGCTGAACGGAAAAGATTATTGTTTGCCGCAGCAAAGGACTACAAGTGAAAGTGAATGCCCATTTCATAGATTTTGTTGCATGTAGAAGGAAGTGAGATGAACGGTTTTGTCATTTGGGTCCGCAGAAGAGCCTTTTTGGGGAATGCATACGACGCAGTGGATACTCTACAATAATTATTGAGGAAACAAATGATTGAGTTTGTCTTATCGAATAGGACTGTAAGATATGGGGGCCAACTGTGGAGCAAGATTCTTAATTGATAAGGGCATTAGGAATTTGATCAGGATCCCCGGCTTTACAACCTGACAATTTCTGGAGAAGAGATTCAATTCCCCTGGCATTTTGACTGACTCCAACTGTATCAGTCATCTGGGAGATGGGGATGAAAGCGTTGCGGTCAAAGGCCACACGCCTCACATAGGCGTGAGAAGGCCGCATGATCGGGAGGATCTGTTGTCGGTCAATCAGGTGCCGAGTGGCAGCGCGTTGGAAGTCGGAAATCATGGAAATGAATCATCAGGCGACATGGAATGAATGGAAAATGGAATTTATTGGAATTTTGGAGCCATATTTGCCGGACGAGTTAACACTCGTCTGGCGAATATAGCTCCAAAAGGGGTGACCCTGGGTTTGTGTCCATCGCATTAAAAATAAATTTTTTATTTTTTATTTTATTTTCACAAAACTGCCACAAATGTTGATGGTGGCAGGTCGACGAACAGAGTTCTGAGTCAAAAAGTCAAGAGGAAATAAAAGAAATCAGCAACAAGTAAAAATCAGCAATGTGGAAACAAGAAAACAACGAGAACTATATGGTTAAGGAAGACGTGGTGCGATGCCCAGGTGGGCTGCGGTGCTATAGCCACAAATGGGGACTAGCATGAGACCATGGTCTTACGACCATAATTTTGAACAGAAGACCACAGAATGATGGAGGCACTAAAAATTTCCAGCATGCGCCTAAACGCTGCCATATGCATCCCTATAGCCACAAATGGGGCACTAGCATGAGACCATGGTCTTACGACCATAATTTTGAACAGAAGACCACAGAATGATTGAGGCACTAAAAATTTCCAGCATGCGCCTAAACGCTGCCATATGCATCCCTAGCCACAAATGGGGCACTAGCATGAGACCATGGTCTTACGACCATAATTTTGAACAGAAGACCACAGAAGATGGAGGCGCTAAAATTTCCAGCATGCGCCTAAACGCTGCCATATGCATCCCTAGCCACAAATGGGGACTAGCATGAGACCATGGTCTTACGACCATAATTTTGAACAGAAGACCACAGAATGATGGAGGCACTAAAAATTTCCAGCATGCGCCTAAACGCTGCCATATGCATCCCTATAGCCACAAATGGGGCACTAGCATGAGACCATGGTCTTACGACCATAATTTTGAACAGAAGACCACAGAAGATGGAGGCGCTAAAAATTTCCAGCATGCGCCTAAACGCTGCCATATGCATCCCTATAGCCACAAATGGGGACTAGCATGACACCATGGTCTTACGACCGTAATTTTGAACAGAAGACCACAGAATGATGGAGGCACTAAAAATTTCCAGCATGCGCCTAAACGCTGCCATATGCACCCCTATAGCCACAAATGGGGCACTAGCATGAGACCATGGTCTTACGACCATAATTTTGAACAGAAGACCACAGAAGATGGAGGCGCTAAAAATTTCCAGCATGCGCCTAAACGCTGCCATATGCATCCCTAGCCACAAATGGGGCACTAGCATGAGACCATGGTCTTACGACCATAATTTTGAACAGAAGACCACAGAATGATGGAGGCACTAAAAATTTCCAGCATGCGCCTAAACGCTGCCATATGCATCCCTATAGCCACAAATGGGGCACTAGCATGAGACCATGGTCTTACGACCATAATTTTGAACAGAAGACCACAGAAGATGGAGGCGCTAAAAATTTCCAGCATGCGCCTAAACGCTGCCATATGCATCCCTATAGCCACAAATGGGGCACTAGCATGAGACCATGGTCTTACGACCATAATTTTGAACAGAAGACCACAGAATGATGGAGGCACTAAAAATTTCCAGCATGCGCCTAAACGCTGCCATATGCATCCCTATAGCCACAAATGGGGCACTAGCATGAGACCATGGTCTTACGACCATAATTTTGAACAGAAGACCACAGAATGATGGAGGCACTAAAATTTCCAGCATGCGCCTAAACGCTGCCATATGCATCCCTATAGCCACAAATGGGGCACTAGCATGAGACCATGGTCTTACGACCATAATTTTGAACAGACCACAGAAGATGGAGGCGCTAAAAATTTCCAGCATGCGCCTAAACGCTGCCATATGCATCCCTAGCCACAAATGGGGCACTAGCATGAGACCATAGTCTTACGACCATAATTTTGAACAGAAGACCACAGAAGATGGAGGCGCTAAAATTTCCAGCATGCGCCTAAACGCTGCCATATGCATCCCTAGCCACAAATGGGGACTAGCATGAGACCATGGTCTTACGACCATAATTTTGAACAGAAGACCACAGAATGATGGAGGCACTAAAAATTTCCAGCATGCGCCTAAACGCTGCCATATGCATCCCTATAGCCACAAATGGGGCACTAGCATGAGACCATGGTCTTACGACCATAATTTTGAACAGAAGACCACAGAAGATGGAGGCGCTAAAAAATTCCAGCATGCGCCTAAACGCTGCCATATGCATCCCTAGCCACAAATGGGGACTAGCATGAGACCATGGTCTTACGACCATAATTTGGAACAGAAGACCACAGAATGATGGAGGCACTAAAAATTTCCAGCATGCGCCTAAACGCTGCCATATGCATCCCTATAGCCACAAATGGGGCACTAGCATGAGACCATGGTCTTACGACCATAATTTTGAACAGAAGACCAGAAGATGGAGGCGCTAAAAATTTCCAGCATGCGCCTAAACGCTGCCATATGCATCCCTATAGCCACAAATGGGGACTAGCATGAGACCATGGTCTTACGACCATAATTTTGAACAGAAGACCACAGAATGATGGAGGCACTAAAAATTTCCAGCATGCGCCTAAACGCTGCCATATGCATCCCTATAGCCACAAATGGGGCACTAGCATGAGACCATGGTCTTACGACCATAATTTTGAACAGAAGACCACAGAAGATGGAGGCGCTAAAATTTCCAGCATGCGCCTAAACGCTGCCATATGCATCCCTAGCCACAAATGGGGCACTAGCATGAGACCATGGTCTTACGACCATAATTTTGAACAGAAGACCACAGAATGATGGAGGCACTAAAAATTTCCAGCATGCGCCTAAACGCTGCCATATGCATCCCGAGCCACAAATGGGCACTAGCATGAGACCATGGTCTTACGACCATAATTTTGAACAGAAGACCACAGAATGATGGAGGCACTAAAAATTTCCAGCATGCGCCTAAACGCTGCCATATGCATCCCTAGCCACAAATGGGGCACTAGCATGAGACCATGGTCTTACGACCATAATTTTGAACAGAAGACCACAGAATGATGGAGGCACTAAAAATTTCCAGCATGCGCCTAAACGCTGCCATATGCATCCCTAGCCACAAATGGGGCACTAGCATGAGACCATGGTCTTACGACCATAATTTTGAACAGAAGACCACAGAATGATGGAGGCACTAAAAATTTCCAGCATGCGCCTAAACGCTGCCATATGCATCCCTAGCCACAAATGGGGCACTAGCATGAGACCATGGTCTTACGACCATAATTTTGAACAGAAGACCACAGAAGATGGAGGCGCTAAAAATTTACAGCATGCGCCTAAACGCTGCCATATGCATCCCTAGCCACAAATGGGGCACTAGCATGAGACCATGGTCTTACGACCATAATTTTGAACAGAAGACCACAGAAGATGGAGGCGCTAAAAATTTACAGCATGCGCCTAAACGCTGCCATATGCATCCCTAGCCACAAATGGGGCACTAGCATGAGACCATGGTCTTACGACCATAATTTTGAACAGAAGACCACAGAAGATGGAGGCGCTAAAAATTTACAGCATGCGCCTAAACGCTGGCATATGCATCCCTCTGAAATGTAATGTCATCATCCCTCCTCCTTTGCACTATGAAAGGTTTGCGCTTCCAAATGCTTTGTGGAGCAGACTGAAACTTCTAATGCCTCGTTTGATTGTCATGCGTCTTTGTCCGCAGTGATTAATAGCCCACGTTCCATACCTTCCTCTGTCGTGTATCACAACAAGGCAGTCGTTCTTGCGTTGGACAATTCAATTTTCTTTCGAAAGCAACGTTATTATGGCCGCAGTGAAGAAAGGCCTTGAATTAAGTTAAGTACACCTATTAGGCTTCACCTCCATAATTGCTGCTGACTCTTTTACATTGTTGTTCCCACCTCCTACACATTCTAGCTACACGACATTTTCGTGTTTAGCCATTGGATTTCAGTTGAAGGCTCACAGGCGGCTTCGTTATTTCGCAACATTCAATTTCCAAATAGGAAAGCTTTCAATTTTGGCATCAAATTATTTTAATGATTGCTGCCGGTTCGACGAAGACCTGAAAATTCGTGTTTCACAAGCCACTTATTCGTTTAAGCGTATTACATTTTTCCTGAAATTTACTTTTCTCTGGCTCTGATAGAGCCTCGAATTTCGTAGAAATTCTCTGCCCTTATACAGAAGATGGATTATTCATTTATCCGCAGGTGTCGTCGATTTCAGACACTTCTTCCCCACCCAGAAATACGCGCAGGGTGTCCCAAAGTGACACATCTCTTTTCACATTCTTGGAAAACTCGAACTGCCAATCTTCAGCAATGCGTAGTGCTATGGAGCGGTATGTCCCAAGCTGCTAAGTCAGGATTCTGTGTTGCCGCTGTGGATGGCCCCCGTGCAGATGTTGTCACTGCACCCAGCATTCGGCGATGTTTTCTTGCATAGTTCAGTCACGAATCCTTCCTCAGCTTGCTGTTGGAAGCAACCGGCCTGAAATAATGCCTAACTGGTAGCAAAGAACTCCCAACAGAGCCAAAACTAGCACATAATTATCTGTTTTTGCATTTTAGCAAGAACAACTTTCGAAGCAACCACTGTTTGGCCAACTTCATTGTCTGTCACATGAAATCAATAGAAAAATGGAATCGTTATTTGATGCTTCACTTTTGAGACACACGTACCTATAGGTATGTTGGTATACCTACATTGTTTTCTCGCCTTGTCTCAAATCAGGTGTTCTCAAGCCAGCTTTTCTCTAATCGATTTTGGTGTAAGAAGCAGGTACGTTTGCTATCCCAGGTACCGTATATCAAGGTACCGTATACAAGGGGTGCCAGATCGTCTCATAACATATCCGTCTGGGAATTTTCGATTGAGAAGCTCCATCTGCGATCGCGTTTGTTGCTGGATTTCCTGCATAGGCTCTTGCTGTTTCTGACAAAAAACAGAATGCCGCAAAATGCGAAAAAGCAAAAAAAAAAAACGATTTTGTGACATTGTTGTTTGAAATACGTATTCCTCTATTGTGTTCATATCAATCGCAGCTCTCTGCGACCACCTTCTAGCGATGCGCCATAAATCTGTGTAGGCTCAGAGCTATTTTGATACAGGTGGGTATTTCGACCTGTATTCAAAACATCGCCGCGGCGTGAATTGTTATTTTGGGTAAAATCTGTTGGGGACGGAATATTCCGTCCGGGATCGGAAAATTCCGTCCGGGGCTGAGGGAAAAAGGAAAATCGGTTGGGATAGGAGCGCGCACGTAGAAATGACTTATCGCTGCGCTACAGGGTGAACAGAAGATCCAGGTTATCTTAGTTTAGGTTAGGCTAGGTATGTTAGGTTAGGTAGGTTAGATTAGGTCAGGAAAAGGAGGATATACAGAAGACCAGGCAAGGTTTTGTTTGGAAGTATTCGGTTGGATAGAAATGTTGAAAAACAAGGTTAGGTCAGATAAAAAAAAACAATTAAATCAACAAAAATAACACAAAAACAAAGAGACATTTGACGGAAACTGCTGTCTGTCATGCCACCGTGTAACCCGAATATTTCCTAACCTAATCTAACCTAACCTGACATAACCTAAACTAAGCCAACTTGGATCTTCTGTTCACCCCGTAGCAGCGATAAGTCATTTCTACCTGCTCCCATCTCAACTGATTTTCCTTTTTCCTTCAACCCCGGACGGAATTTTCCGTCCCCAGACGGAATATTCCGTCCCCCCAACAGATCTACTTTACCCGTTATTTTGGCAGCCCCTGCACCTTTGAGTAAAGAGATCAGATTTAGGGCCTAGGAATACTTCACTTGACGACAGTATGATACAAAAATCCCATTTTTTGACTTTTCCTCCCTGTTTTCTGTCGTGGACTTTATTTTACGGTAAATCGAATTCGATGGCTGGCCAAGTTAGCTGTTGCCGTATTTCAAGCCTTGTTTTTTAACGATCAACCCGATGCATGCGTCCTTGAAAAGGATTGCTTGCTTTTAACATTTGGTTCAATGCACTAATGACATAGGTAGTTACCATCGTATGTGTATAGGTAGAGCCTAATTCTGCACAGTTTTAGGTTATCCGTTAGGAACACAAGTTCCCACATGGCTCACAAAACCTCACTTTGTTCAGGTCAAAACGCAGGCATTTAGGCTTGTTTCTGGTCCGCTAAATGGCACTCAAGCTAAAGTTCCAAAAGTTGAAGTTGTGATGAAAATGGCTGTCTTAATGGCGTGTGTGCAACATTTTTGAGACTTTTTTGCTCGACTTGTTCTCTCCGTGTGTGGATATGGCAAAAATTTACATGAATGTCAAATATTTCTCTTATTTTTGCCTCACTTTCTCTACAATTCGAGCAACATTTTATGTTCCGATACCATTGTTTCCTAATTCGATCTGACAAATTTTTATCAAACAATAGTCACAGTTTCGAGGCACCGACATGTGGGTACAGTAGGAAAATTTGTGATTTTGAGATGGCTTGAGAGTTGACAATTCGTGCGTTTCATTTGTCTTTTGAATTGGCAATTTGGAATTGAGTTGGATTTTCAGTTGGCAATTTGGAAAATTGAATTGGCTTTTGAGTTGTCAATTTGGAATTGGGTTGGATTTTCAGTTGGGAATTTGGAATTTTGAGTTGGCTTTTGAGTTAGCAATTTGGAATTGAGTTGGATTTTGAGTCGGCAATTTGGAATTTTGAGTTGGCAATTTGAAATTGAGTTGGATTTTGAGTTGGAAATTTGGAAAATTGAATTGGATTTTCAGTTGGCAATTTGGAATTTTGAGTTTGCAAGAAGCTATTTCTCCCCCTCCCAATCAGATCACCTTAGCCTCGCCCTTGATGACGGGCCAGGGCAGCAGTGCAAAATAAAAAAAAAACTAACGCTATGCCATTTTTTACCAACGGGCCGCTTCTCCAATTTATGATCTGTGCGCTCGCATGTGCATGATATACACACGCACAGTGACCCGCAGCTGCCATGCAGGCAGTCAGGACAATGGGGTAGGTCTATTCGTATACCGGCAAGAACAAAACGAATAACAGGTTGCCACCTTTTTCCACTTTTGACAGGTGTTCAAGCATCTGGTAGAGCGAGATGCCAAATCAACCAAATAAAAAAGAGAGACTTCCGGAACTTTCCCTCATTTCCAAACGTAGACTAAGCCCATTTAGGCTACACGCTGAGTACCAGTATGATTTGGAATTGTATAGCACGAATATTTCAAAGCATTTGATTGTTGCCTTTCATGAGCGTTCTATGCGTATCTACTCGTATGCAAATTTTAACCTATATTTCCAACCTTTTTGTTTTTATGCCTATGCGTCAGCAGCCAAAACGCCTGATAATACAGCTTCGATTGTTTGGAAAAAACGCAGGTATTTTTTAGTATGGCTGTTGAAAATCGAATCTGCGTTTTACATGTAATATTTATTTATTCTATTTATTTATGTCCAAAAACAACAACAAAAAAGAATTGGTTGCTGTGTCTTAACTATAAGTGCAATTAACTACCTATAGCAGTCAAACCATAGTCTAAAAGCAACAATGAGGAGAAAGAAGTCAAATGTTAAAAAAAAACAGGATTTGAAGTGCAGATTATGAAATGAGTCATTGACGCGACAGGGGGATAGTATCGATAGCCAGCCAGAAAAGAAAAGGGTAAAAAAATCTTTTTTTTCTATCGTGACTGGCCTGACTCAACAGCACTTAAAATCAGAGGAGATGTACGAGGGAGGCTGTTCCAGCTTGTTTAACCAAAGGAAAAAAGAATTTTTGAAGACATTCTGGTAAATGTTTTGTAGACAACATGGTAAATGTTTCAGGTTTTCGCAGGTGAGGTCATAAGAGAGGTGGGATTTGGAGGACCATCTGGAAATAGCAAAAAACTAATGCCCGGTTCTTCCAAGCGTGGTTAACTTTGAGTTAACCACTGGTTTGTTAACCACTGGTTAAATATAACAAGTAGTTAATTTCTGTTTCTGTTTTTTTTTTTGCATTTTCCAACCTTTGGTTAGTAAACCGCTGGTTAAAGTTAACCACGGTTGGAAGAACCGGGCACAAAGGGCACTTTGCATGTATCTCGGCATTGAGTGCGGTTGCATCTCCACACGTGAGAAAAGTTCCGTGACGTTTTTGCTCTCAAAGGGTCGAATATCCGGCGAAGATTTTGGACAATTTGCACCAAGTAAAATACAAAAAATTGAGAAATTATCCGCATACTCACGCCCATAGGGGTGTCTCTGAATTCTAGGGCCAACTCTCCAAAATTTTGATCTCGACCCAATTTTTTGCCATTTGCCATGACTTAAAACCTAAATTTTGTGCAACCCACAGATCGATGTGACCTGTCAAAATACTTTTGAGATAAAAGCCCATACGGATTACGACCGTGAAATAATGTGGGGTCCTTTCCGCTTAGTCGTGTGACAATTTCAAAATGCTGATGTATGTACACCCACCGGCGTGGGATTATGCTGCCGGGCCTTTCGATTTTGCTATTTAATTTCGTTGCTATGTGAGCAATGTCAATTTCAGTGCTTTCAAAGTGTTGGTAGGCATTGCCCCAACACTTGGAAAGTACTGAAATTGAAATGGAAACACACCACATGAAATTAAATGGGGAAATCGAAAGGCCCGGCAGCATAATGCCACGCCGATAGGTGGTACACTCGGAAATTTTTCATGATAACGTTTTGCATGCAATTTTTAAATGCAAAGCAGAATTTTCGACCGCACGAGAAGAATGGAAAAAAAAAGAAAAACTCGAAATGCACAGAAATCGAGCACAAAATCCAAGCGATATTTGGTTTTATACATACATACATATACCTCGACCGTTTGTGCATGGGATCAGGGCTATCTGATAAATTTGGTCAGCCCGCCCCGATCGGCAGTGGTGGTCATGGGTTCTGTTGAAAAAATTCGAGTGGTCCCCAATATTGCTGTAGCAGGAAAACGTGATGCTCAAACTCGATGCCTGTTGGTGTGATAAAATACATTTTCCCATTTTTGAGGCAGATGTCCTGATGCCAAAATTGGACAAATTGAACAATGTTAACCCATTGACTTTGATCAGAATTCCGCACGAAAAAGGCCTCAAAAAACTGAAAAACACAAATGTATATAAGGTTACGGATTTGTCTGAAGAATAAGCCATAGCACTGAGATCCTTGGAACAGAATGGCCTTATGATAAAACATTGTGTCGTTTTGTTACATTGTAAAAATGTGAAACAAGAAATGTCATGATTGCCATAAGCATCTACGGATTCCACTCCGTTAATTTCGCCGTACACAAAACAAAAATAGATATTTTTTGTTCTTCAGCGAGAAATTCGTTTTCGCCATTGACTTCGGTTGGCAATATCACACACGAGTATTTTGTCCTGTTCTGCTGCAATAACGCTCCCACACAATAGTGACGTCACCCTACAACTATAATTATTTTCGGAGTTAGCAGCTTGCTATAAACATAGGTATGTTATCAAACATCAGGCCTGCTATCATGCTATCTTTACGAATAATATTCAGCATTAAAAAATAAAATATGCAAACTAGCAATTATTAACTTGCCATTTTTGTGGGTCTCCGTCTGGCTTTAGGTATTCTCTCCCGGA
Source organism: Sinentomon sp. SZTP_YWyxl (assembly GCA_030068105.1). NCBI lineage: Eukaryota > Metazoa > Arthropoda > Protura > Sinentomata > Sinentomidae > Sinentomon > Sinentomon sp. SZTP_YWyxl. Next base: position 2,434 of record JASGXE010005123.1, on the reverse strand, counting down.
TACGAGTATATTGGGACATTATGTACACGGCATGCCAAAATCTGCTATGGTGCCCATCTATATCCAAAATAGCTAAACTTATTCGGTTACAGAACAGATTCTGTTGATCGCAAACGTGTTGCACCTGCTCTGCAACAAAGATTAATCGCATAGTCATATTCACGTATCGGTTGATGATGGAGAAACACATAGTGGACACAGCAAATATGAAATACTGGAAATTTCATTTGAGACAAAAAAAAAACGGCCGTATTCCCCATTGCAACTCACCCTGAAGTTCAACTCAATAACCAGTTCAATAGATAGATTTGTGTTGCGAAAACTTAATTTCAATGCGCAGCGTAAATTCCTTTTCCATTGTTGCGAAAAATGAATCCGTCTGTTGAATTGGCTATTGAGTTGAACTTGAGGGTGAGTTGCAATGGGGAATACGGCCGAAGGATTCATCGGGTTCTGCGCGCATAAAACGCCTCGATGCGATTGCTGGTCGCTTGTTGCTATTGTTCAACCCTGTACCCATGAATCTAACCAATACAATTCGGACTTTTCGAGAAAAATCTAAATTGGCTGTCGACATGCAAAAATGTGATCAAGTACCTACCTTTTTGTATACCTACGTGTTGCTTGCATTTTTACATTGTTTAAAAAAGCACCGTTGAAACTTTGTGGCGTTTTAAAAATTCGACTGCTGTCTCTATTCTCTCAACCTTCGCCGAAAACATCTTCTTGCCACTTCTTGTCTCGGACCTGATGATGTGTGCCGTTGTGCGTCAGCAGAATGATAGCAGCCGACAATGCTTTTCACGTTGGATTTGCCGGCCGCAGCGCAGCGAGCTCATATGAAAATCATCGTATACGAAGCCATTCTGAATACCCGGGCCATAGGCGAGTTTTTCAGACTTTTGAGAGCACGGCGCAATGTAATTCCCCATTTCGCATGCGCCGCAAACCACATTACATGAAGGAATGCATTTAACAGCGCTGACTAGATGGGGAATAACCTTGCCTCGTGCTTCAAAAGTCTCACAAAAATCTCCAATGGCCCGAGTATTTTGAATGTCTGAGTATAGACTGTTATGTTTCTGCTGACGGCAATAGAATTGCTGATGCTCTGTTCATTTGCGAGTATTCATTTGTTCACATGCGTGCACCACCTTTCACAGGCGGGGATTTCTCAGTCTCAAGAACCTTAATTTCTTCGGGATTTCTTAGGATTTCCGCAATTTAAACAGATGTTACATGACACCCACCATGCCGCGACCTCGGTTGACCGAATCGCAAGAACCAAAACGTAACCCTGTGACAGCAGAGAAAGCAAAAGTGTACATATGCATTATCTGAGCTCCGATCAAGGCAATCACCATAAATTTTCAACTAATAAGCAGTCCATCTTAACAGCTTTATGAAAATCACAAACTGTATAGTGGCGGCGGAAAAAGATTACTCATACATGTGTTTTTCCCATTTGATTGTTGCCTCCGAAACTTTTTTTTTCTTTCTTTACTCTTATGCATTGGCAAAATTAAAGCGCCAATTGCAATGGAGCTTTCTAGAGGTATCAGATTTTGACATCAGTGATGAAAGAGGATCTTTTATTTCTACAGCATGGAGTTTTTGCGACAATCTCAAGAATGGAAATTTTCACATGTATGGGTAATCTTTTTCCGCCGCCAGTATACCTACACATTGGTATAGGAATTGGCGCAACGGCCGACGGCACTGCTGCAGCCAAACGAGATATCAAAGCGTGGCAAGTCAATTCCCGCAAGGCAAGACAATGGATGTGGCTACCCATTGTTGAAATTAAATTATCCGAAGACCAAATTAAAGAGCAAACGTATTTGCCCCTTATTAACCAATCGGGTATGCAACACACATCATTTACAATTGATGTGTGCAGCATTTCATCTTAAAAAGTCAGGGGAACTTTTTCGAAGGGACGTTTTCCGAAAATAATGAATATGTCCAGGTTAAGCGCATACTCATCAACACAACCTGGCGTGACCGAACATCTCGAGATGCAGCAGCTAGAACATGCTAAAGCAAACAGTAAAACATGTTTGATGCATGGTTCTGAATTTCGTTCTGCATGATCATCAAGTCTCAAAACACGCAATGCACCTTTTATGATTTTACGATTTTTATGGTATCTTGTGATTATTCTGGTATTTTGTTTTTTTGTGATTTTTATTTTATGATTTTTATCCAATTTCAATTTCGAGTATTTTGTATTTTTGAGTATTTTTTGTATCGCAATATTTTTATATCGCAAAATATTTTGTATTTTTGAGTATTTTGTATTTTTGAGCATTTTGTATTTTTGAGATTTTGTCATTGATTATTTTGTTTTATGATTTTCATTTAAAATGTATTGCAAAACAAAATATATTTTGTTTGTTTTTTTTTTGTGAATATGATGTATCCTTGGATGTGA